>CAUYPK010101911.1:0-46277 GCA_963574355.1 Loris lydekkerianus | reverse complement strand
TGGGGGAGTCAATCTACTCTGATTATTCATATTGCCAGAGTTTTTCTATTGATTTCACCTCATGATTGTTTTTAACAATCATGCCTCTGGGCATCCTCAGAGTTGGGGAGGTGTCTCTCCAAGATTAGACCCCAGCAGGATCACTCTATTGTTGCTGGATCTTTGTAGGGAGTGACCCTGTGTAGTTCCTCTGGGGCTGCTCCAGCTACAGAGTTCTTGTTGTGGAAGCAGCTCTGGTGTGTGACACACCTGGATCTAGCAACAGGGCTGGAAGTGGTGCGCATGGTTCTGGCAGTGCTTGAGGCCCAGTGACTTTGGCACAGAGAGCTCAAGGCTCCAGCAGTCTCTGGCCAGGAGAAGGGCTCTGCTCAGAGGCAAGGAGGGCTCTGGAGGGCATGCAGCTACCAGAGTCCCTGGCCAGGTGAACGGGCTAGTGTGGAGGCTGGGAGGACACAGGAGGGAGGACGCAGGGTTGCGTGGCTCCCGCAGTTCCTGGTCGGGGAATACGGAGGCCCGGTTGGTGCGGGTCACAGGTCGGGGTCACTGCACAGCTCTTATGGAGGGCTGGGCGGCGCCAAGCCCCGGAGTTTGAGGTTGCTATAAGCTGTGACATCACGGCATTCTACCCAGGGCAACAGCCCAAGGCTCCAGTGTGCCAAAACTGTCTCACTCTGCCCCTAAGGGTTAAGGCTGTAAGGCAGCTCACTCCCCGCCTTTAGGCTGCTCAGTCACAAGGTTACTTTGTCCCACCTGATCCTTGCTCTGGGACCCTGAGGATGGAGCTTGCTGTGGCAGTTCTTTCACAACAGCTTCCTGCGCCCAGCTCAGTGGCTCAGTCTGGGACCCCACACAATGCCCAAAGTTCTCCACACTCCTGCTTAAGCTCTCCCCAAGGCAGTTCAACTGAGTGCCAAGTCTAAGAACAACAAAACAGTTCACAGGTAAGGCCTTTCTGGTTTACAGTCTCACTGCTTCTTGTACTTACAGTTGCCGGTGTGATTAGGTCGATCAAACACATGAAACCACTTGCCAGTTTTCCACTTTTTTTGTCATCCTTTTGGGTTCCAGAAGTCCCTTGCTGGCTCCCTGTATCCTCAAAGGGATGATTATAGGCAGATCCCATTGGCCAGAGATGCCTGGAGTCTTGTCTCCCCAGATTTGCCAGGCATAGTTGCAGGGGAAGCTATTACTCAGCCACCATCTTTAATCCGATCTCCTCCAACCAGCAAAAGTGTTAACTATTCACATTTGGTTCTGTTTTTTCCTTCATTAGCTGAGCGTTTGACTTTAAAGTAAGGCAATTTGCTCTTTGTCTCCTAAGGGATGGAGAGTGCATCCAAGCTCCCCTCCTCCCCCGTCACCTTTGCCAAAGTGTCTGACTTGATCTGTTTTACACACCAAACTCCTGGATAAGATTTCCTTTGAACAAAAGGAAAACATTCTAAAACAGAGAACATTGAAAACCACTGAACCAGAAAACTGAACTTTGGGGTCATCATAGGATGGCAAACAAAGGAGACATGTCCCATACTCACTTTATGACTTTTTAGCCTCAGTTTCCTTGTCTGTAAAATGGAAAATTTAGCAACAAGGCTGCTTAGTGGTGGAAGGAGGGAAGAGACTCACTATGAGAGGAGGAGTTAAAGCCCAGAGATAGAGATTTCAACTTGATTTAAAAATACCCCCGAGCTACAGCAATGTGCCAGGCCTTGTGCAAGGCATTTGGGAATGTAACACTGAACCAAACAGATGCTGTGCTTAGAGTGCCAGATGCAGCCATGAGGGATGTCAACACCAAAGGGCTGCCAGGGAGAGAGGGGAAAGCACTGGGGGAATGGAGGTGTTTTGTTTGTCTGGATTGTTTTCAGGGTCTTCTTTACCAAATCCTAACTCTCTCTTTCACCCTTTTAGCCAATTCTGCTGAATCATGGTGGAGGCTGGAAAAAAAAATCAAGTCCTTCCTTTAATCATTTATTCCCTCCATCATGTGTCATTCATGCAACACACACTTACTGAACAACTCACCGTCCATGATCCCACACCTGGCCCTGAGGATCAGAGATGAGTTAGTGAAGTTCATGTGATACTACACCTCCCAATGCTCACGGTCCATCGCAGACCCTCACAAAGCAATGTGCTAAGAGCCTGGATGGAGGGTCAGGGGGGAGGGGGAGAATGAATCATGGGTGGTCCTTCCTTATTCCTCAAGAGCTTCCAGATTCCTGCCCCCCACCTCTCTGTCCCTCACCTGTGCCTTTGGGATGCACCCCCTTTGTGCTAAAGCAACAAGATGAGGCACCCACATCTGCAGTGAGAAAATAATGAGGTCACCAGAAGGTCACTGCAAATAGAAGGCAGTTATGTTGCTTCATGATTTAAAGTACTGAATGGTACATTTATTTCCATTAACTGCAGTGAGATGGTGTTCACACGGTTGATAACAGTGGGATTTTCACGACATCACTTTAGCCTATCCGGTTGGAGAACATACTAGGTTTTCTGAGTATTGAACATTCCTGAAACACTGAGGAATAAAGGATAATCAGTACTTTATCTTCCTCACTCTCCTCAACCTGATCTTTTTTAGTGGTAGACGAAGTCATTCTTATTTTTCAATCTTTCCATTAAGAAATACTTACTGGAGCCCAAGTACATTCCAGACACTCTGTGTTTCACAGGTATATAAATGAAAAAATAAACGGTCCCGATCCCAAACACCTAACAATCTCATGGGAAAAAGAACAAAGATGATTAAATTTAACGTGACTGGTGCTTCATTAGCAGTAAGGCCAGTGTGAGGAATTGCAGGAGGGGGCAGACCTCCAGATGGGAGGGCCATACAGGCTTTCTGGAAGAGAAACACAATCTAGAGACTCACAGCTACTAAGTATGTGTGGCTTGCAAAGGTGTCCAAGCAGAGGGAGTTTGAATTGCCCAAAGTGGACATGCTGGTGGCTCCAGGGCCTTAGCTTGCCTCATGGACTTGGGAGGCAGAGACTTTGTTCTCACTTTGGGTATGTCTCTTCACGTACTGTGAGGCAGGATTTCAAGGTGAATAAGAATATAAAGTAGGCTATATGCTAGTACCAGTCTGCCCTCATAAATGATGTGAGGGACACATACGGGTATGTGAGCCTATGGATTGGAGAGCAGAACCTGGGCATGTCTCTGTGGAACTCAAGGCTTGCATTATCCACTGTGCTTGTGTCTGTTTTGCATTTGTTCCCTCAGATCCACTCCTGAGCCCTGGTCACCAGCTCTGTGCCCTTGGAGCTTGGCGAGTTTGACTCCATCAAAGGCTTCCTCCCTGAATTCCAGCTGAGTGCAGCAATGGACAGCACTGTAGGGAGCAGAGGGAAGGAGTGAGGTTAACCTTGGTCCTGCACAGTCATCTCAGGCTGCCACATCCCTGCATGGGTTACAACTCCTGCCGGAGGACCTTCTCCATACCTTTTACTATGTCAACTACTGTCAACTACTCCCTCTCTCTATCTCTCTGACACAAGATTGAAAACAAGCAGCTGTCACTAGCCACAACCATGGCACTATCTCTGTGGTTTCCCTACATATGGCCCATACCTTTGTAAATGAACCCTTCATTCAGTTCTCTAATCACTTAGTTTGAGTGTGACATCTATTTTCTTCCAGACCCCTGAAAGACACATATTCTGTAAGTCCTCCAAGGGCTTACATATTCTGTAAGTCCTCCAAGGGGACCCCAAATAAATATTTGAACATGGGAATTAATGAAGAGGACATGACTATATTACTCTTTCCTCTAGGCTAGCATGTCCAGTGTTAGGGATAGACTGAGAACCTAATCAGCTAAGGGCCAACCCGGTGACAGGGGAGGCTCTCCTTTCTGTCTCTCTTCCCCCACTGAGCTGAATAAATTGAGAACAGTACCCAAGTTAATCCTCTTTTAATCTGTACCCTTAATATCTAGCTTAGTCCTGACACACAGAATCCATGTTCAATATAGTATGTATGTGTGTTAAGTGGAGTATGGGTTTCTACTCCAGGGTAAACAGAAAAGATGAGGGAGGTAAGAAACATTAAATGATACATCTATATCTGTTCCTTTTGCAGTCACACAGGCATGCACACTCATACCACAAGTATGACTTTTTGCTTTCAATATTTTAAGAAAACTTGTCTTGGTCACTCCAATCCTGTTTAAAATAACACCTCTGGAGGTCCATGGGAAACACTCTTCCTCACCTTGTGGTAGTGGGACCCCAAACTGCAATACTTATTCAACCAGGAGTGGAAACCCCACCAAGGACCTCGGTGCCATTGGACAAGGGATGGAAACCCCACCACTGAATCAAAGACCTTGGTGTCCTTGGACAAGGGATGGAAACCCCACCACTGAATCAAGGACCTTGGTGCCATTGGACAAGGGATGGAAACCCCACCACTGAATCAAGGACCTCGGTGTCATTGGACAAGGGATGGAAACCCCACCACTGAATCAAAGACCTTGGTGTCCTTTGACAAGGGATGGAAACCCCACCACCGAATCAAGGACCTCAGTGTCATTGGACAAGGGATGGAAAGCCCACCACTGAATCAAGGACCTCAGTGTCATTGGACAAGGCATGGAAACCCCACCACTGAATCAAAGACCTTGGTGTCCTTGGACAAGGGATGGAAAGCCCACCACTGAATCAAGGACCTCAGTGTCATTGGACAAGGGATGGAAACCCCACCACTGAATCATGGACCTTGGTGTCATTGGACAAGGGATGGAAACCCCACCACCAAATCAAGGACCTCAGTGTCATTGGACAAGGGATGGAAAGCCCACCACTGAATCAAAGACCTTGGTGTCCTTTGACAAGGGATGGAAACCCCACCACTGAATCAAGGACCTTGGTGTCATTGGACAAGGGATGGAAACCCCACCACCGAATCAAGGACCTCAGTGTCATTGGACAAGGGATGGAAAGCCCACCACTGAATCAAAGACCTTGGTGTCATTGGACAAGGGATGGAAACCCCACCACTGAATCAAGGACCTCGGTGTCATTGGACAAGGGATGGAAACTCCACCACTGAATCAAAGACCTTGGTGTCCTTTGACAAGGGATGGAAACCCCACCACCGAATCAAGGACCTCAGTGTCATTGGACAAGGGATGGAAAGCCCACCACTGAATCAAAGACCTTGGTGTCATTGGACAAGGAATGGAAACCCCACCACTGAATCAAGGATCTCAGTGCCAGGGGGAAGCTGGGAGGCTGTGGCTCAGCCTGCACGCTGCTGGCTGCTCTGCTGGGCACTGTCAAGGGCAGGTTTGCTTCCTCCTCACAGTGCAAGCTCCTCAGTGGTTGATCAACCTTTGCTGATAGGATGGGCTTCCTTGAACTAATTCAAACTCCGTAGCTTCTCTCTCTAAGAAGCAGACATTCTCCTGACAGACACCATCAGCTATATCAGGGTCTGGAGTTGATGGCTTCAGACAAACTTCCTTATGGCCTAAGTGGTGTGATTTGTAGAAAACCAGGAGGATCATGCATCTGAGGGGACCTTCTCCATGCCTCAAGCCCGCGCCCCACCACATTAGATATCTCCAGTTGTGTTCATAGCTGCAGAGAGAGACTGCATCCAGGGGGCCCTTCTAAACAAACATGGCTCATTGTAACTTTCTTCAGGGAGGGGCTGTGTCTCCTGTGTGTTCTACTGTGTGCTCAGGTATTGAGGAGTGCAGAGCTGAGAGAGGGTCGGACGAGCCAGAATCCCACAGAAGGAGGAGGTCCCCCAGGCCATCCTATAAGTGGATGTCCTGACATAACCACCAGCACATGCAAAAGCACAGGAAAGGACATGGTCTCAGGACCCTCAAGGGCCACAGCTATTGGTGAGATTGTGGGAGGTCTGCTGAGAGATCTGTGCCATGGTGGGCAGAGAGGAAGCAGAGCCAGCCCTGCCACCCATGAGCAATGACCTTGGGTGAGTCACTTTCCTCTCTGTGAAATGAGAAAGTGGGGGGTTGCTACATCATTTCTAAAGGCCTTCCCATTCTATAAATCAGAGATTCTAAAAACACCTCACATTCTGTAGCTCTTCACAGTTCATAAAGTACATTACCTCATTTCACTCTGCAGCACTGAAGGCAAACTTGGCAGAATTCAGAGCTGACCTTACTCTGTTCTGATGACTTTTCAGCTGGAATGCAGAACTCAGGGCCTCCCCACATTTTTGCCTCTGAACCACTCACTCAAGTACCTGTCACACACACACACACACACACACACACACACACACACACACGAGTTTCTTAAGGACAAAATGATTAATCCTTAAAAGAATCACCATGATTAAATTTCAAAAAGTGGCCTGCTGCCCCAAAACCCAACTCCAACTAAAATGCTAAACAGGAACGTCACTTCCAGTGCCTGGAGGCCAGACAGGTCAAAATCCTGAGTGATTTGGGAATTCAGTAGCATTTCTGACCACACAGTCTCAGAGTAACAAGGAAGGGATTTCTAATGCTGTAGATGAGGAGAATGGGGTCAGAGAGCACTTAGCTTCTTCAGTCTAGAATTTAAAAATGTACAACTGATCTAAAAGGGAGATAAGAGCTGAGACTCTGTGGTCATGGGAGAGGTGGGAAAGCTACTACCCCGTTTCCCCAAAAATAAGACAGTGTCTTATATTAAGTTTTGCTCCCAAAGATGCACTAGGTCTTATTTTCAGGGGACATCTTATCTTTCCTATAGGTAGGTCTTATTTTCGGGGGATGTCTTATTTTGGGGGAAACAGGGTATTAGCCTGTTCTCTGATGCTACCCAGCTGGGAGAGCTGGAGCAGGTTAACTAACTTCTTTGGGCCTCTGTTTTCTCGTGTGTAAAAGTAGGGCTTGGGTTAAATGACCAATCAAATGATTTTCAGTTTATCATTTCTTCATTCATTCCACACACATTCGTTGAGCATCTGCCCTATGTCAGACATTGTGAGAGGCGCTGGAATAGAGCAGAGAATGTTAATTGAAATTAAGTGGGGTGTGTGTGTGTGTGTGACAGAAAGAGAATGAGCACCCTCCACACCCTCAGAGCTCACACTCTGCTTGAGGAGAGAGTTGTGTGCAAACACACAAATGTAGTAAAGGATCTTTCCATGAAAGGATAATCACCACACTTAGGAGGATAGGAGAGGAAGAATTCTTCCTAGAGGAAGAGTTGGGGAATCTTCAGAGAGAGTCATTTTTAAGCTGACTCTGAAGGTGAATAAGGCAGAGGGAGGCACTCCGTCAACAAGGGGCAGAGCTAGTGGGGACAGAAGGAATTGTATTTAGAGTATGGGGTGATGAGAAGGGGGACAGGCAGCTGGAGACCCAAGCAGGAGGCAGACCATGAAAAGCCAAGTTGGTTCCTCTGACACTATGAAGAGCTGCTCAAAGCTGTAGACAAGGGAGCAGCTCTGCACCAGGCAAATGTCACTGTGGCTGCCATAGACAGTGCAGACGGGAGGAGGGCAAGGCTGGAGGCAGGACCTCACTGAGAATGGGAAGCAGTGTATTATTCCAGAGGAGACAGAAGCTGAGCTAAGGCAGCATCCAAGGACATGAAGACAGATATGGGGATTTAATAGCTTTTCTGGGAACATGTATGTAATTTAGCTTTTCACCAAGTATTTACATAGCTTCACTATGTGTGAGGCACTGTGCAAAGCACTTAGAAATATTAACTCATTTAATCATCACACCATACCTAGGAAGTTGGGACTTGTGTAATCCCCACATTACGGAAGAGAGAAGTGATACTTGGAGAGGTTGGGCCACGTAGCCAGGGTCCCACAGCTACTGACAAGTCGTCTTTTCTCCCGCTTTTTCTTCACCCTAACACCAGGTGTGAGGCCAAGTGTGACTCCCAGCCCTCTGGCTTAGTTGCCAGCTGGCTGGATGGTTGTTTCACTTACTTCCTGCTGGGACACAATCAAGTTCAGAGGTGGGGATGGGGGAAATGTTACCCGAGTGACATGTGACATCATGATGAAAAAGCCTGGAGGAATTGGTCACATGGCAGTGGAAAGGTGAAGAGAGTTTTAGGCTGGAGAAGTAGATTGGGAAGTCATCTGTGTACAGTTGGCAGCGATCACCAGTGGTCACCACTGGAACCACTGCTGCTGACTGGCCCACCTTCCTCATGCTGCCCATCTGGCTCTGCCCACACGTCAGGAAGGGTCCACACTTCCTAGGAAAGCTTTGTTGTTCTACTGGTTGTAAACTAACTCTCATCAAAGAACGTGGCTATTTTCACTCCATGGCCATGCTTAAAATATTTCAACATACACAGAAATAATAAGCAACTGAGTTGGTGACAGGAAGCAGACTTTGACAGAGAACCTGTAATAGGAATTGGAAGTCTTGCAAGCCTGGATTTCATAAGGTCCCGCTTAGTGATCCCACTCTTTAATATTTTAGAACCTAAATGTAATAATTGGTACAGAACATTGGACTTGTAATTTGGTCGTGCTGGTTCTGTACTTACATTTCTTTCATTAAAAATTTAGTGATAATGAATAATTAAAAGAGTAGAGCTTAACGAATTTTGCACTACAAGTTAAAGGTTGAAAACTGGCCTACTGAATAATGATTCTACCCATTTAAAAATTCAGAGCATTTTGTTTTATTTTTGAAGCTCAAAGAATTCTGATAGGATGTTCTAGGAAAGAAAGAGCAGACTCACGGGCTGTGGGCAAGTACCTCATTCACAAGTGGCTTGGTTCATTCTTTGGCCTGCCCAGTAAACGTACCAGGTCCTTGCTGCATCCTACTCACTGGGCTGTGAGCTTTCCACCCATTGTCTCATTAAGATCTCACAACTCTGGGCAAGGGCAAAGTTATGCCTTCATCTTAAAGATGAGGAGATCAGAGGCTAGAGAGGGGGATTCAGTTGTCATAACTCCTTCAGTGAATAAATGACAAACCTGAGAATTCCTTCATTGTACGAAGTCTGCACTAAGATCAGGCAACAAAGTGTCCCAGACTCCGGATCACAGCCATTTCCTCAGTGCCAGCGCTCTCTGCAAAGCCTGCCAGTGTTCTTCAACAACCCACTTTATCCATCCTTACAGACAGCATATCAGCACCCCTCTCCCCACCAATTGCAGCTCATGCTAACTCCTTTTTTGCCTTTTCTCAGCCTGACTGCACCACCCATGTTGTCACGTGGAGCTGTGGCCCTGCTGTAATTAAGTCCTGACCCCTCCACAGCACTTCCTACCCTTTTGACCTAGAATTACAAGCCCCTTGCAATGTGTGTCTCGCTCATGTTGTTCAATAAATATTGCCAAATTAACTGAAGACTGCTTTGGGGGGGTCTGTGCCAGAGCGCACAATACACAGCACCCCTCTTGCTGTCCTGAGTTGTGAACAACTTGGAAAAGAAGCAAAATGGCAGCAGGTGCAAGTCAAAGGTCAAGTTCAGGACCTCAGCACCCGGGCTGCGAGGAGGAGGTGAGCGCCACATCAAGACGGGAAGTGGGGACCCAGCAGCACACACCCAGTCACGGCAGGCACAGCCAGAGGAGGGCTGTGCTGGGGACACTCGCTCTTGGGGAGGCTGAGCAGGGGCGAAACCAGCTGCAGGAGAGTGGTCCAGCTCCTTCCTAAGGGGTAGAGGCGGAGCATGTCCAGTTATTCTCGCCAAACTTTCCATAACTTCTTGCCACGTCTCCTAGGGCAGAGAAAATCATTCAGAGTGAAGCCAAGGCACAGGAGAGAGGAAAAGTTGTCCCTTCCAACAGTGTTGAGTAGGTCACCACCGAGCTCCCATCCCATTCTATGCTTACCGAGTATACACAAATGAAGAATGACAGTGTCCTGCCTACGAGACTCCTCAGAGTAACTGAAAAAGCATTAAAGGTTCAATAATTATAATCATAATTATAATTATATTGAGCACACTAGGAATTACACTTCTACTCCTTATAATGGCCGTATTTTTGACACTATTATTACTCCCGTTCTACAGATGAGAATAATCAAAATTAAATAAAACTTCCAAGGTCACACATCAATTACATGATTGGAGGCAAGACTCAAATTCACTTTTTCTAATTCTACAGGCTCATAGCGAAGAAAGCACATAAGTAGCCACACTCATTTTTGCTTATAATACAAATAACTCCAATGCTCTTATATATAGCATATTACCTCTGTTAAAATATGATTCTCATGGGCAGCACCTGTGGTTCAAAGGAGTAGGGCACCGGCCCCATATGCTGGAAGTGGTGGGTCCAAACCCAGCCCCGGCCAAAAACTGCAAAAAAAAGAAAAGAAAGAAAAATATGGTTCTCAGAAGAGAACATTTACTGACAATGCTCTTATATATAGCATATTACCTCTGTTAAAATATGGTTCTCAGAAGCTGTTATCCTTTTATTTTTAACTTCTAGTAAAGGGATGATCAGTGTCAAGAGCAAATATAAATGCACGCTGGGGAGAGGCATCGTCAAGCCATCTTGGTACAATGCACTTGGAGACCACAGAGCCCGGCATGAAAGGCAACACTGACTGGCCATGCCAGGCTGTTTTCAAGAAATGACTTAATATCCCATACCTATTTTTTAATGGGATAATAAAACTTACCCATGCTGGACTAAAATAGATAGTCTATTTAAAGTGCATAGCAGAAATTCCAGCATAGTCAATATAAATCTGTAAGAAATTCCTGCTAAGAGGAAGCCAGAGGGAGAGAAGGAGAGAGAAGAGGAAGGGGCGTCCAGGCTCTACCTTGGTGGTGTTTTTACTGGCTGAGAATTGAGGGGAGAACAAAAGGAGGGAGGGGAGAGGGACTACAGGCCACAGCAAGAAGACGCAAGTGTAAACTGTTTACGTAAGAGCTAAGGGCAGCGCTGCAGCGGGAGACACGGGTTACTGGTTGGGTCTCCAGGGGCAGTGGAGTGTGCACTTAGAGCAGAGCTCCATAAATGCCCAGTCAGACTAGGCCTGGGGTATTTATCAAGCAGTTCTCTGCTCCTGAGATCTGCCTCGATTCTCCATCTGACCTAATTGTGGCACTTTCTTTCACCAGCAATGTCACCAAAGGACACAATCCTCTCCCCGTCGCCAAACCTGTAGTTCTCTCCCTGTGGATCTGCCCGCGACTGCTGTGGACACAGTACTTAAGCTTCTGGCCTCAGCCGTCTAGACTGTGAAACACAGGCTTCCCGTCGCTGCGCCTCCAGGAGGTGGTAGGACCATGATGGTCATCATGTTTAAGCCGTGTCTGACCATGGCAGGGCCTCCCTGTCGTGCACGCTCAGTCCCCCCCCCCACACTTCACAATCATTCTTTACCCCTCCTGGAAGGGAGAAGTCAAGTTTAGGTAAAGTGACAACCTCTTATTATTTTGCACTATAGTTAACTGTCCTCTATACTTCTTGGTTCGGAAGAATTTGTCATGTTATTGGTGAGTTAGGTTAACGTACCATGTTTTCTTCTCAGTTTGCAAACAATATAGGACTCAGGTGTATATTTAAATGCAGTAGTACCTCCATAGCTGACCATCTCCCTACACTGACCACCTCCTTAAGTTGACCTAATCTTCATAGAGCTGACATGCACCACGCATAGGGCAGGCCTGGTTCCTTATGTTGACTACCTGTGTGTTGGCTGGTTTGTTATATTGTTACAGTCCCTTCCATGGTCCACGTACAAAGATTCACAAAGAGTCTACTTGTGTGTGTGTGTGCGCACAAGTGTGTACGGATTATATTAACACCTGGCCTTGTGTAGTGCTTTCTGGCTGTGCCACATGAATCACCCTTTTCCATTTGTCCCTTTCATCAGATCACCATTTTGCAGGTGAACAAATGCCACAGAGAGATCGGGGGTCCTGCCATTACTGACCCATTTATTGTAAACATGAGACGAAAGTTAGCTCTCCTGTCACTGAAGCCCAGGGTCCATCTCTGACCCTACCCTGTCACTAATGAGAAAGGAGGTAATGAACACAGCATATCCCCCCAGGAGGTGCTCGCATGCGGGTCCCTGCTCTACTACTGTGAAATTATCTGACTAACAAAAGCACAGTGTGAGGACAGGCTGGCCGTGGAAATCATGAGTGGACAGTGGAGGGGAGCCACCATGAATCCCACTTTACAGTGACAGTCCATCTTCCTGCTAGAGAAGGACGCCCACAGATTCTCACAGGTGAAACCCTCTACCCTGCTACACAGACCATGCCCTCCCCAGCCCTAGAGTTTCCAGCCGACTGCAGGGCCTGCAGGGGAGAGCAGGGAGGAGGCCATGCTGCCCCATTGGAGCAACTGTTCCGGCTCCTTCAAGTCTCCCCTGCTCTAGTGCCTGCAGCTGGGACAGCTGGGCCACCATGCTGGCTGCCCTCCTTGGCACACTGAGGATTTTAAACGCTCTTAAGGGTGAGTTGCTCAAAAGTGGCCTCACCTATGCGGATGTGTTTACACCTTGACCGATGCACATTAGGTTCACATGAGTACTTCTTTGTCTTTTCAGAGTATAACACTGTCAATTTACACTGAACCCCAGTTTAATTAAAACTCCTAACCCATATGTGCTTGAGTGTTGGTTGATTAATTCCAATTTAATAGCAAGCACACGTGGCTCTTGTGATACTTGGGAGAATGGTCTCCAGTTCTCCATTGAGGTTGTTACAAAGGTATTAGTTCATCATATTTTTTTATGGCTAAGTAGCACACCATGGCAAACAGGGGTGTCCACAACCTTTTTATTTTTCTGCCACACATTGGAAAAAGAAGAGTTGTCTCGGGACTCACATTAAATATGCAAACACTAACTAGAGCTGAAGAGCAAAATAAAGGGTCTATGCATAATTTTCTCGATGTCAAACACCACAGATAAGCAAAATAGGCCTCAAATAATCTCCGTGTGGCCCATAATCCACAGGTTGGACATCCCTGCAGGGGGACTGGGGTGCACCGTAAATATAAACCTATACGAAATTGCCGCTAAGAGGAAGGCAGAGGGTGAGAGAGAATGAGAGAGATGGGGAAGGGACATCCAGGCTCTACCTTGGCGGTGTTTTTACTGGCTGAGAATTGAGGGGAGAACAGAAGGAGGGAGGGGAAGGGGACCAGAAGCTACAGCAAGAAGGAGCAAGTATACACTGTTTACGCAAGAACTAAGGGCAGTGCTCACTTTGGCAGCACATACACTAAAATTGGAAGTACTAAAATTGGAACGATACGGCAAAGATTAGCATGGCCCCTGCACAAGGATAACACGCACATTCATGAAGCATTCCATATTTTAAAAAAAGAGAAAGAAGAAGAACTAAGGGCAGTGTAACAGCGGGAGGCATGTGTTACTGGCTGAAATCGCACCCAACAGGTACAGGGCACACCATCTGGGTGATGGGCACACTTACAATTTGACTCAAACTGCACAAAAGCAATTCTTGTAGCCAAAACATTCATACTCCCACTGATTCTCAAACCTTGGTATGCACCTGAGAGTTAGAAATCTGGATTTCTTAGTTCCAATTTAGAAACCCTGATTCAGTAGATCTGTGGTGGGGCTCAAGAATCTGCAGCCTTAACATCCATCCTCCTTTCCAACGATTTTGGGCTGATGGTGTTTGGAGTCCCCTTGGAAAGCACTACTTTGAGTCATCCTCACAGGTGCTTTCAATTTGCAGTCCCTCTGGGGTTCCTTGTGTGTAGGGTTGGAGGCCCCAAGTTCATTACATTGCACTGATTCCTCTACACCAGTGAACATTTGTGTGATGTGGGAAGAAAAATAAATAAACAAAAGAAGTATGGACTTTGGAGAGAAGAAGACTTGTGTTCAAAACTGAGCAAACATGGTAATTCTCTGAGTTTGAATACTTCATCTGTAAAGTAGGCCACGTTCCTCCTGGGTTGTTGCAACCATTCAGCTAAGGTATGTCCATGGCCACACAGCATCTGGCTAATACAAGGTGTCCAGTGTATGTTAAATCCCCCCAGGTCATTCCTCCATTCTCCCAGCTTATGGACATATCTGGGGAACCTGATCCTTTTAAAATGTTGCTGGCTTTTTACCCCTGTCTTCCTCTCAGCAAATGGAGCTCAACAAGATGTGTGTACAGGAATCCCATGGGGAGAAGTTTAAAAGTGCAGATGCTGAGGGCTTGTGCCAGATCTTTGGGTGAAAAAAGCACCTCTAGAGATCAAAGCTGGGAAGTAAAGAGCTCCCCGGATGATTCTGATGTGGACCCTGATTTTTAAAAAATCACTGATCTAGGTCATTGGTAATACTGTGGTTCACTATGTGTCAAAACCCATAAAATGTGCAGACCAGACCCTTTAAGCCATAAATATTCACTTCTAGAAATGGACACTAAGAAAATATTCCTGGATGAGTTAGAAGATGTGTTTACAAGGATGCTTAATACATAGCTCTTTCTAACTAGAAAAGGGAAGAGGAGGGGGAGGAGTTGAAGGAGAAGGAAGAAAAGAAAGGAAAGAAACTGCCCAAAAGCCAGACATTGGGCACCATATAAAGTAAAAAACAGAGTGCAGCACTCCTCACCACACGGTAATGTTATACAACCCTAAAACAAACTGCTGCATTTTTATAATGGCTACAAAAGAGTAAGAGAGGTATGATCACACTTATCACACTTTTGTGATTTAAAAATATAACTATGAATGACAGACAATAAAACATTAGCAATAATTTTTTAACTAGGTGTTAGGGTTATAGGCTATTTTATAGGAATACCATGTTTTACTGTACTTTGCTTTATGGTTTTACGGATACTCATTTTTGGTTTTGGGTTTGTTTTGTTTTTGTTTTGCTCTATTATCTTTTTTAAATTTTTATTTCAGTTTAGTACAAGGGTACAGATGATTTGGTTACAGTGTTTGCATTTGTTAAAGTCCCTGTTGTAGCTGCACCCCTCACCATGGACGTGTGCCATATATCCCTACATAGTGCCCGTGAGGTGAAAGCTCACCAATATTCCCTCCTCCTTCCTCCCCTTGACCCCTAACTTGAGTTCAATTGTGTGTTTCTTTCGTGTGGGTGTATGGAGAATCCTCAAAAAAATCAAAGTAGACCTTCCATTGCTCCTGCAATCCTGTTACTAGGTATCTATCCAGAAGAAAAATAATCCTTTTAGCATGAAGACATAGGTACTAGAATGTCTATCACAGCTCAGTTCACAATTACCAAGATATGGAATCAACACAGACACTCAGTTCTTTACAAATCATAGGTTGGGGCAGCCCTGTGTTGACCAAGTCTGTCAGCACCATCTTTCCAACAGAGTGTGCTCACATCGTGTCTCTGGGTCACATTTAGAAATTCTCACAATATTTCAAATTTTTCATTATTATTTTATCTCTTATGGTAATCTGTGATCACTGATGTCACTACTGTAATTATTTGGGGGGCACCATGAACCACATCCATATAAGACAGCAAACTTAGTTAATAAATGCTTTATGTACCATCCCTTCCTGTCCTCTGGGACATAACAATATTGAATTAAGTTAATTAACAACCCCACAATGGTCCCTACATGTTCCAGGCAAAGGTGGAGTGACACATCTCTCACTTAACTCAAAGCTACAATGATAAAGCTTAGTGAGAAAATTGAGTAGAAACCCGAGACAGGCTAAAACCTGGGCCACTTGTGCCGGGTTAGTTAAGGCGTGAACATAAAGGAAAAGTTCTTGAAGGAACATTTATCACTCCAGTGAACACAAGAAAGATAAGAAAGTGTAACAATTTTATTGGTGATTAGAGAAAGTTTGAGTGGCCAGGATAGAAGATTGGAGCATCCACAACATTCCCCTTGGCCAAAGCCTAAGCCAGAGCCAGGCCCTGACTCTCCTCAATTCTATGAAGCTTGAGAGAGGTGAGGAAGCTGCAGAAAAGTTTGAATCCAGCAAAGGTTGGTTCCTGATGTTTAAAGCTAGGAGCCGTCTCCATTAAAAAAAAAAAAAAAAAAAAAAAAAAAATGCAAGTGCTGATGTGGAAGCTGCAGTAAGTTATCCAGAAGATCAAGCTAAGACTACTGATGAAAGCGCCTACACTCAACAGAATTTTCAATGTAGACCAAGCAACCATCTGGTCTACATTGATGGTGGGAAAATATGGCACCTAGGACTTCATACCTAGACAGAAGGCAATTCCTGGCTTCAAAGCTTCAAAAGACAGGCTGACTCTCTTACTAGGTACCACTGTGGCTGGTGTCTTTAAGTTGAAGCCAATGCTCATTTGCCACTCAAAATAACCTAGGGCCCTTAAGAATTATGCCAAGTCTACCCTGCCTATGGATCAACAAAGTCTGGATTATAGCACACTTATATATGGTATAGTTTATTGACTATTCTCAGCCCAATATTGAGATTTATACAATCTAAAGAGAAATCAGAGTACACAGCCCAATACTGAGAACAACTGATGAGAAAAAAAGATTCCCAAAATGTTACTATTCATTGACAATGTGCCTAATTACTTAATAATTCTGCTGGAGATTAATTTAGTTTTCATCCCTGCAAATGCACAATCCATTCTGCAGCCCATGGATCAGGATTAATTCCAATTTTCAAATCTTATGGTTTAAGACAGACATTTTATAAGTCTATAGATGCCCTAGTCATTCCTCTGATGGATCTGGGCAGTTAATTGAAAACTTTCTGGAAAGGATTCACCATTCTAGAGGCCATTAAGAATATCTGTGATTCATGGGAGGTCAAAATATTAGTATTAGCCCGGGCATGGTGGCTCATGGCTGTAATCCTTACACTTTAGGAGGCTGAGGCAAGAGGATTGCTTGAGGCCAGGAGTTTAAGACCAGTTCTGGCAACACAGTGAGAGCCCATCTCTACAGAAGAAATCAACAAATAGCACAAACAGGAGTTTAGAAGAAGTTGATGCCAGCCTTCATGAATGATTTTGAAGGGTTCATGGTTTCAGTGGAAAAAGTGACTGAAGATGAGATGGAAATAGCAGAAGAACTAGAATTTGAGGTGAAACCTACATATATGACTGAATTGCTATGATCTCATGATGAAATTTTAATAGATGAGGATTTGCTTCTTATGAATGGATGAGCAAAGAAAATGGTTTCTTTTAATTTCTTTCTTGTTTTTTCAAATTAAAATGAAGGCACAAATTTTTGGTTACATTATTCTCACTTCCAGACTAAAGTTCCATTCATAAAAGAGTCCCTCACCCAGGGAACATGTTATACACTCTCACAATGTGCACATTAGGTGAGATGCCACCTCATGCACTCCTTTCTTCTGCCAAGTTCCATCATCCCCCACCTCCCTCTACTCCTGTACTAGACCAAATTTGTTTTTTATTGTTCTTATGAACATGTAATTGTTTATATATTGGTTCATATTAGTATGGAGTAAATTAGATATTTATTTTTCTGTTCTTGTTATACTTTACTGAGAAGAATGTATTTCAACTCCATCCAGGTAAATGTAAAAGATGTAAAGTCTCCCTCTTTTTTAATGGCTGAATAGTATTCCATTGCATACATATACCACAATTTGTTGATCCATTCATGGGCTGAAAGGCCCTTACGTTGCTTCCATGAGTTGGCCGTTATGAACTGAGCCACAATAAATATTCTGGTTCAAATGTCTTTGTGGTAATATGATTTTTGATCTTCTGGGTAGATACCTAGTAATGGGATTGCAGGGTCAAAGGGAAGGTCTATGTTTAAATCTTTGAGGATTCTCCATACTTCTCTCCAAAAAGGCTGTACTAATTTGCAATCCCACCAGCAGTGGAGAAGTGTTCCCTTCTCTCCATATCCACACCAGCATCTGGTGTTTTGGGACTTTGTGATGTGGGCTAATCTTGTTGCAGTTAAGTAATATCTTAGACTGGTTTTGATTTGCATTTCTCTGATGATTAAAGACAATGAGCATTTTTTTCATGTGTTTGTTGGCCATTCATCTGTCATCCTTGGAGAAGTTTCTGTTCAAATCTCTTGCCCACTCATAGTTTGTACTTTTCTTATGCTTTAATTTGAGTTCTCTGTAGAGTCTAATATATGAGGCATTTGTCAGATTCATAACATGCAAAAATCTTCTCCCATTTCAAAGGCTGTCTGTTTTATTTTTTTGTGGTAACTTTAGCTGTGCAAAAGCTTTTTAGCTCAATCAAATTCCAGTTATTTATTTTTCGTGTTGCTGCAATTGCTGGGGAGGGAGAGGGGACGGCAGTCTTCCTCATAAAGTGTTTTCCCAGGCCAATATCTTCAAGGTTTTTCCCCATACTCTCTTCTAGAATTTTTATTGTTTCATGTCCTAAATTTAAATCTTTTATCCAATGAGAATCAATTTTTGTCAGTGGTGAGAGGTGTGGGTCCAGTTTCAGTTTTCTACATGAGGATAACCTATATTCCCAGCACCACTTGTTAAATAAGAATTCTTTTCCCAGTGCATGTTTTTGTTCATCTTATCAAAGATCAAATGACCATATGTGGCTGGGTTCATCTCTAGATTCTCTATCCTATTCCATAGATCTACGTCTCTATTTTTATGCCAGTACCCTCTGTGCTGTTTTGATCACTATAGCCTTGTAATATAACCTGAAATCTGGCAATGAGGTGCCTCCAGAATTTTTTTTTTTATTGTTTCTAAGAACCGAATTTACTGTTTGGGTTTTTTCTGGTTCCATATGAATCTAAGTACTATTTTTTTCAAGATCTTTTAAGTATGACATTTATGGTTTGATGGGGATTGTGTTAACTCTATAGATTGCTTTGAGTAATATGGACATTTTAACAATGTTTATTATTCCCAGCCCTGAGCATGGTATATTCTTTCATTTGTTGACATCTTCTGCTATTTCCTCTCTCAAAGTTTCATAATTCTCTTCATAGGGATCTTTCACATCTTTTGTTAGATATATTCCCAGGCATTTCATCTTCTTTGATGCTATTGTAAAAGGAATAGAGTCTTTATTTTATTAGATCTTTGAGGATTGACAATTGTTGGCATATATGAAGGCTACTAATTTGTGGGTATTGATTTTTGTATCCTGAAATGTTGCTATATTCCTTTATCACTTCTAAGAGCTTTGTAATTGAGTCCCTGGGATTTTCCAGGCATAAGATCATGTCATATGAAAAGAGGGAGAATTTTACCTCCTTTGTCTCCCTTGGCATTCCTTTGATCTCCTTCTCTTGCCAATTGCAATGGCTAGGATGTCCAACACTGTGTTAAATAGCAGTGGAGACAGTGGGCATTCTTGTTTAGTTCCAGATTTGAGTGATAATGCTTTAAGTTTTACTCCACTCAATATGATATTGGATGTGGGCTAGCCTCTATCACTTTAAGGAATATTCCATCTAAGCCTATTTTCTTGAGTGCTTTTATCATGAAAGGATGCTGGATATTATCAAATGCCTTTTCTGCATCAATTGAAAGAATCATATGGCCTTTGCTTGTCATTCAATTTATGTGGTGTATTATATTTATGGATTTGCATATGTTTAACCAAACTTGAGACTCTAAGGTAAAACCCACTTGGTCATGGTGTATGACCTTTTTGATGTGTCATTTTATTATGTTTGCTAGTATCTTATTGAATATTTTTCCATCAATATTTATTAATGATATTGGTCTATAGTTTTCTTTTTTTGTTGGGTCCTTTTGTTGGGATATTTCCATAAATATCAGGGTGATATTTATGTGTTGGGGGCGGATTCCTTCCTTCTCTATATTTAGGAAAAGCTTGTACATTATAGAAACTATTTCCGCTTTGAAGGTGTGATAGAATTCTGGCATGAAACCTTCTGGTCCAGGGCTTTTCTTTTCTGGGAGAGTTTGTATAATTGATGTTATTTCAGTGCTTGATATTGGTCTGTTCAAGATATCTAAATATTTCTGGCTGAGTTTTGGAAGGTATTGTGCTTCCAGATAGTGGTGCATCTCCTTTACTTCTTCATATTTCTGGGAATAGAGTTTCTTGCAGTAATTGTTGAAAAAATTTTTTTCATTTCTGTGGGATCTGTTATTTCCCCTTTATCACTTCTGATTACAGTTATTAGAGATCTTATTTTCCTGTTTCTGGTTAGTCTAGCCAAGGGTTTATCAATTTTATTCATCTTTTCAAAGAAGAAATTTTGTTTTGCTGATCTTCCAAATAATTCTTTTATTCTCAATTCATTTAATTCTGTGCTAATTTTGGTTATTTCTTTTCTTCTGCTGGGTTTGGGATTACATTGTTCTTCCTTTTCCAGTTGCTTGAGATGGTCCATTAGGTTGTTGACTCACTCTCTTTCTTTTTTCTTGATGAAGGAATCTAATGCTATGAATTTCCCCCAAGCAGTATCCCACAGGTTTTAATAGTTTGTGCCTTCATTATCATTTTGTTCCAGAAATCTAATGATCTCCTTCTTGATTTCATCTATGACTCAGCTATCATTCAGCATTAGGTTATTTCATTTGCATGATTTTATTTGCATATGAAGATTTCTGTTGCTCTTGAGTTCAACTTTTATTCCATGATGGTCTCAGAAGATACAGGGGATAATTTCTATTCTTTTGAATTTGTTGATATTAGCCTTATGTCCTAAGATACGATCGATTTTGGAAGATGATCCATGAGCTGATGAGAAGACCATGCGTTCAGTTTTGTTAGAATAAAATGTTCTATAAATTTCTATTAATTCCACTTGTTCTAGGGTCTTACTTAAGTCCATTATTTCTTTGTTTAGTTTCTGCTTAGAGGATCTGTCTAGTATTGCCAATGGTGTTTTAAAATCTCCAACTATTATAGTGCAGAAAGATAGCATATTGTTCAGATCAGTTAAGGTTTATTTTATATATCAAGGAGCATTCAGATAGGATCCTTAGATGTTAATTATTGAAATGTCTTTGTGTTGTATATTTCCCTTGACAACTATATAGTGTCCATCTTTGTCTTTCATTATTTTGCATGATTTGAATCCCATTGTATCTGTAAACAAAACTGCAACCTTAGCTGCTTTCTGCTTTCCCTTGGCCTAGAATACATCACCCATCCCTTCACCCTGAGTCTTATTTTATCCTTTAAGGTAAGGTGAGTTTCTTGTACGCATCAAATACCTGGCCTGCATTTTTGTATACAGTCAGCCAGCCTATGCCTCTTTAAAGAAGAGTTAAAACCATTCACATTAATTGAGAGAACTGATAGATATGGCAGAATTCTGGTCATCTTGTTTTTCAGAGGTTCAGAGCTTATTTTTATCCCTTTCATCATTATGGAAGCTAGGCTTTGTTCTTTAATTTCTGGGTACGTTTATTCTGGTGTTGTACCTATTGCTTAGACCCATTTTCCAAGAATGGGTCTAAGTATTTCCTGTGGAGCTGGTCTAGACATAGCAAATTTCCTCAGCATGTGGATGTCAGTGAAGTATTTGATTTCTCCATCACAAATGAAACTCAGTTTAGCAGGATATAGGATCCTGGGCTGGAAATTGTTTTGTTTAAGAAAGTTGGCTCAGCGCCTGTGGCTCAAGTGGCTAAGGCACCAGCCATATACACCTGAGCTGGTGGGTTCATATCCTGCCTGGGCCTGCCAAACAACAATGACAGCTGCAACCAACAAATAGCCAGGTTTTGTGGCAGGTGCCTGTAGTCCCAGCTATTTGGGAGGCAGGGACAGGAGAATTGCTTGAGCCCAGGAGTTGGAGGTTGGAGTGGCATCACAGCTCACAGCACTCTACCCAGAGTGACAGCTTGAGGCTCTGTCTCAATAAAAAAAAGAAAAGAAAGTTAAAGGTGGATGACCAACCTCTTCTGACTTGAAAAGTTTCAGCTGAAAGATGTGAGATCATTCTGATACTTCTCCCTTTGTAAGTAATACTTTTCTTATGCCTGGCTACTTGCAGAAATTTCTCCTTTATATTAACATTGGCAAAATTAATTACAATGTGACTAGGAGATGCTTTATTAGCAGTGCTGGGGTTCTGAAACTACCTACTATTTGAATTTCTGTGTCTCTTGCAGTACTTGAAAAGTTCTCTGCCATAATATCTTGAAGCAGAGAATTTGTGCCCATGGGACCATCCTCTTCTCCTTCAGAAATCCCTATAATTCAGATGTTTCATTTCTTGGAATGATCCCATAACTCTCTCAGGGGATATTCTGCTCTTTTTACTTGAGATAGTTCAAAAGCTTTGTCTTCTTTATCTGAGATTCTTTCTTTGTAGTGCTCAACTCTATTTCTGAGGAACTCTACTATATTTTGAAGCTCCACAAATACCTTTTTCAATTCCTTAAGCTCTGCTATAACTTTTTTCATTATGTTCATACCCTTGGTGACTTTGTCTTTGAATTTATTAATTTCTTGAGACAACTTCTAAACTATTTTTTGGTTCTCTGCTTCCATATTTTTCTCTATTCCAATTATCTTATTTGTCATCCATATTCTAAATTCTAGTACTGACATTTCAGCAATTTCTCTGTGGATGAAATTTTATGTTTTTGTTTTTATTTTTGTTTTTTAATATCCATGGGGGAGTTGGTCTGCTCTGATTTTTCAGGTTACCAGAGTTCTTCTGTTGATTCTTCTACATGAGTATTTTCAGCTTCCTCCTCTCCTTCTTTTTGTTTAATATTTTAATTATACTTTTTTAAATGAATTAATAGGTTGTCCCTTATGAGTCCACTCCTCACTGTTGCAGTGTCACTGCCATACTAACAAAGGCAGACAAGTGGTGAATCTGCAGCCCCAGACACTGTTTCCAGGGGGACAAGAATCAGTAGATATCACTGGCCCAGAGTTCCAGTCAAAGTCACTCTACCAGCACTGGCTCCACCCACCAACTCAAGTTCACAGGGCTGCACAGCTGACAGCACTGGCCCAGAGTTCAGGAGAGACACTTATGCACTGGGCACCATCCAGCCAATTGATTTCACAGGGCTGAAGCTCTGTGGAGACCATAGTCCCAACACGCAGACAAAGATGATCAGGCACTAGGCACTGCACACACAGTCAAGCTCAAGGGGGCTGCCCACCAGTGCAGGGCACAGTTCTCAAGTTCAGATAAGAGTTGCTCAGGCACAAGGCACAGCCTACCCAATTGAGCACAGACAGCCTCCACCCAGTGGAGAGTATAATCCAAAGTCCAGTCCAAAGTCTTTGAACACCTGCCAGCCCACCCAATCAAGCTCAAAAAGCCCGTGTGGATGGAGGGGGCAGGTCCAAAGCTCAGTCAAAAGTCAAAGTCATTTAAGCACCACCTGCCCACTCAGTTGAGCTCAGAGGTTGTCCTGGAGGTCAGAATCTGCCTGAGAATTCTTAAGGAGCTGGAGATGGATAGTTCACCTTCTCCCTGCCAAAGTTAGGACTATCATGATACTGTTCTCATGCTGCAGCTCGATTAAAGGCAGACTTCCAGAGCTTCTCAGTGAACTCACCAAATACTCCAGCCTCAGCAGGGGGCCATCTTTCCAGCAACTATGATGGAGGAAGGGCGATCTGGGTGCTCAAGATTGTAGGACAATATTAGTCTTTTTTACCATGCAGGATGGGGCCTAGGCGCAGTCATGGGACCTCAATAATGAAGGAGGACTGGGATTTAGTGACTGCTCTCCCATACAATAAGGTGAGCAGACTTTTGAACTCTGTTTGCTGGTGGGCTGATCACCCACTGCTCGGAGGGGTCTCCCTTCCTCAGGGAGCTGGGCTCATACCTGTTGTTTTTCTTCCACTTTCTTGTTTCTGTGCTTGACTCAGCCTGGGTGATGTGAATCTCACACAGTCCTCTCAGTGAGCAGCTCCTCACATTCGGCTTCCATCCACTTCAATCCACTATCTCTCCATTTGGACATGAGCTTCCGGCAAAAGCTGCTTCTAGTCAGCCATCTTCCCACAATTCAAGAAAGTGGTTACTTGAGATGGAATCTATCCTGGTGGAAAATGCCACTGACATTGTTCGCTAGACAACAAAGGATTTAGAATATTATATAACCTCACTTTATAAAGCAGCAGCAGGGTTTGAGAGGACTGACTGCCTCTGATTTTGAAAGAAAGTTCTACTATATGCAAAATGCTATCAAACAGCATTGCCTACTACAGAGAAATCCTTCATGAAAAGAAAAATCAATCAATGTGGCAACTTTTATTATTATCCTATTTTAAGAAATTGCTACAGCAACCACCACCCTGACCAGTCAGCAGCCAAGAACATCAAGGCAAGATCCTCCACCAGCAAAAAGATTATGACTCATGTGAAGGGTCAGATGACTACAAGCATTTTCTAGCAATAAGTATTTTTATTTAAAGCATGTACATTGTTTTCTTTTTTTTTTTTTTTTGAGCTGATGGATAGATTTTTTTTTTATTATTAAATCATATCTGTGTACATTGATATTATCATGGGGCATCACACACTAGTTTCACAGACCAGTTGACCCATTTACATCACACTGGTTAACACAGCCTTCCTGGCAATTTCACAGTCATTGTGTTAAGACATTTACATTCCACATTTACTAAATTTCACATATACCCTTGTACGATGCACTGCAAGTGTATTCTCACCAATTCCCCTCCCTTCACCCACCTCCCACCTCCCTCCCCCCTTCCCCTTTCCCCCTATTCCTAGGTTGCAATTGGGTTATAGCATTCATGTTTTCTAAGCCTAATGCTATATTGTAAACTTAACAGATTCTATGTATAGTCTAAATATAACATTTACATTCACTGGAAAACCAAAAATTGTGTGTGACTTGCTTATTGTGATATTGGTTATATTGTGGTGATCTGGAAGCAAACCCGTAGTAATCTCCTGGCCTGTATTTTATGCTTCTCTATGTTTAAAATTTTTCGCAAAAATTTCTGCACCATATTTGTATCAAATTTTTAAAAGTATTCTATTTTTCATGATAGGACGAAGATCAAAGCTCTCAATATACTGCTAGAGACTCTCCATATTAATATTTCTCTACTCATCAGAATTATTTGGCTACCCTTATATACTGGGTATATAATATATCCTGGATATAGTAATATATACTATATACCCTTCTATAACTGGTTCTGAGGAGAAGATCTGCATATTGAGGGTAAGCTGGGTTCTACTACTGTGCTTTCTCAGATCTTTAAAACAACTCTACATGTTATATGGTATTATTACTCTTACTTTACAGATGAGGAAAGTGAAAGTTAGACAGATTAAGAAACTAGCCCAAGGGCAAAAGGCAAATGATGAGAGAAACCAGGTGAAGGGTCCACTAGATCTCTCTGCTTCATTTCTTATACCTGCCCATGAACTAACATCAAAATAAAAAGGTTTTGTTGCTGTTGTTGTTGTTGTTGTTTTTTAGCAAGCATTGGTCAGAGTAAGGACTCGCATCTAACCCTGTCTGATGCCAGCACCTACACTTTCTCAGTCACTGTAGTGCTGAACCAGACTCCTGTTTCTGTTTCCAGCCTCTCTCTCTCTCAATCTTGCCCACTCAGATACTCCAGGTGACTTTGGCTGAACTTTGCTAAAGCCCAGCTCCTTGTCCTCTACCCTGTGACTCTGCCCAAACTGTCCATGAAGGCACTTTGCCATGTCTGCAGGGAGTGGTGGAGGGGCAGCTTGCCCATGCTGGTGCCGGAAGGAGCTGAGTAAAGGAGGCAGGAGTCAGCAGGCACTCTGCCTGACTGAGGACTCCAGGACAGGGCCCTCAATAGAAATGCAAATTGAATTCTGTGTAATTTGTGCTTCTCAATAACCTCAGCATGTGTTGGATGTGTACAAAAAGAACTGTAAAATAAAATTGCAGACAAAAGGGAGAGTCAGAACATAGAAAGGGGAAGAATTGGTTTATTCCACAAGCCAAACAATGGGTCATAATAAATTCGCCAGCCATTAGCTCTTTGGTTTCATGGAACAAAGAGATTGAAATGAAATGGAGAAGGCAGAAAAAAAGGAAAAGATCACAGTTAACCATTGGGTGGCTGGCCGCCTTCCATTTGGCCAACCAGACAGATCACAGGATGGGCCAGGGAGCTGCTCGGGGGTATCTGCCACCTCAGGGGCAGCTCCCACCCATCTGCAACCCGGCCCTGGCTCTTCATATGTTCAGGTGCCATTGGGGAGATTCTTCCTTAAGAAAAATGTGTAATAGAAAGATCCTATTGTGTTTTAATCAGCCATCAGTTAATGCAGGTCCTAAAAAGAATTATAAGATAAAGAGGAATAAAGCGAAAAGGATAACAATATGCAATGTAAAAAAACAGGGAAAGATATACAGAAAGAAATCAAAAGAGGGTCAAAGAGAAAGAGAAAGTCAGAGGGAAAACTACTATTATTAGTACTGCCACTCCCACCATCAGCTCCTTCATCATTTTTGAGTATCAACTGTGGCCTCACGGCCAGGGGCAGCTCTGTCCCCAGGACAGGGCCGTGGTAACCTGCCATGCACTCCTGGGAGCTCTAAGAAGATTGCTGTGAATTCTCCTGAGGGACTCCACAGTCCTTGAAGCAGGGTCTGGAGTTCCTGAATGCTATGTATCCCAAACACCAAGTACTGGGCCTGGTCCATTTTAGGTATTCCAATAATGCTTACAAAATGAATGAATGACTCCTGCACAGGTGGATGGATGAATGGTGAGTGAATGAATGCCAGGCATACTAATCCTCACACAAACCCAGTGAGTTAGCTGTTATTAATCTTATTTTACCAATAAGAAGCCTAAAGCATAGAGAAACCCAAGTAGGACTCATCTTGTGAAACAGAATCAAAGAGGACATATCCTGAGGAACAAAAGGGAACGAAGGTTTGGAGAGGTTTGGGGAGCAAATGGATGGAGAAATGGGAGGAAAGGGGGTAGAGGAGAAATTGGGGCACAGCTCAAAAGGGGTTCTGCCTGGCACCCTCAAAATAGAGGACCAGGCTTTGGCTTTGTTTGAAACGTGAGTAATAAAGTCCAGTGTAAGCATCAGCTAGAAACGTATGACATCATATTAGTACAGAATCAGGAGTTTAAGGGAGACTCCTAGATCACAGTAGGCTCTGTCAGCAGGTGGACTGTTACTGGGTATTCACAAACTGACCAAGGTCATTCCTGGTAGTCCTCATGCAAAATGAAGGTCAACAGAGATCTGATAAATAAATAGAAGTGCTCAAAGATTCTGGTTGCTATATTAAAAAGAAGAAAATAGTGTGACAGTTTTGCTTGGGTGAATCTAGAATAATCTCACTCTTAAAGACATAAGCCCCATGGACCCTCCTTGCCATAATTTTCAGAGTAATATGATTTTTGACAAATTCATTAAGCAATAAGACATGACAGACTGTAAATTGCTCCCTGTTAATTTATGTCCACTATATCGTTGGGCATTCAGCCAAAGCGTGGTCCTATCTGAGAGCAAAGGTATAAATTACGTTTGTGTAACCACAGCCTGGAGTGCTTTGTGAAGATCAGAGAATGTTTGAGTCCTAGAGTCCTCAGCTCATAGGACGGGCATTCCATCCCTTACCCAGACATTAGCTTCCACTGAGCAGACACTTTGGAACAGTCACCACCCTTGAGGAGTTTATCAAGATTTCAGGAAGGCACACAGCTTGAAGAAGTATAAGCTTATTACTTATAAAGTAATAAGACCCACACTAAGGGTAAACTGTCATTTCTTACAAAGCACAGAAAAAGGTGATCAGTTCTAGAGCAGTAGGGACAATAAAGGGATCAGAGAAGGTTCCAGAGAGAAGATGACGTTTGAATCAGGTACTAAAATAAATGCAGACATTTCTCAAATGGAGAAGCAGGAAAGTTCACTGCAAGAATAATCCACAGGAACAGGAAGCTATTGTGCTCTCAAAGAGCTTGGAATGGTTTAGTGCAACTGTACTCGGGGTGCAAGGAGGGAAATCAGAGCATGTTTGGGTTGAACTGAGAACCTGGGGCTCCTTGCTAAATATCTGTGAGTTTATTCCATGGCTCCCTTCTCTGTATCTCTGTTGAATTGTTGTCACAATGGGAGATTGAAGATTCCCATCAAAAATAATTGTCTGACAACTAATGAATCATTACTTATCAAGAAGGATATAAACCCTGAGGCTGCTATGCTATTCAGATCGTTTAGGCAACAAGCAATAGTAACAACGATAGCTAATCTGTACTGATTCCATTGTCATAGCCACTCCTAGAGAGACATTCTGCTCAGGCTGGGGCACTGGATTAAAACACGGTCATTCAGGGGCACTTTTGGTGAGGATGTTGGCCAGACCTATTGCCTCATTACCCAATGAACAAGTTTCAGGCTTTCTTTCTCTCTAAGCATTTCAGGGAAGACAAGAAGGAGGCCTGGGTCTGGACCCTATTCCCTATTTATTAGGAAGACCCCCTTCCACGTGCTCAGAGACTGAATCAACAGATTCAACTTCATGAACTCTAGGCCTCTTCAAGCTTCCACTAGACATAGAGAGGAAAGGAAGAGGAAGGGGAAGAAATTGTGGGAACTTCTTGCTACCCTCAGGCAGAAGAATCAAAAGATTGGATTTCCAAAAGGAAACAGGACACCTAAATTGTATTCCACCCGCTCACTCGCTGGCCTTGAACAAAGACATCGTACCTTTCCAAGCTGCCATGAGAAATAGAATGAGATGATACCGGTGACAACACCAGGTATAGTGTAGGACTTGAAAAGATGGTATTTACTCTCAACCTATAGTCAGCTGATACTGATCTCAAGAAATAAGAAAGTTCACATGAGAAGTGTCCAGTATTTTGGAGAAGGGCTGCAGGCCCGAGGAGTGAGCTCGAGGGAATCATCAGCATGATTGATGTCTTGGCACTGTGAGGGATTTGGTTAGTATTTTGTCCAGTTATTTTTAGCCACTGGAGTTCATTTATGAGGTCACATTTTATACTGATATTATTCGTGATGTTGGCAAGCTTTTTTAGTCTTCTTCAACCTACATACAGGGAGACAGGTCCCAGAAGGGTGAGGGAGGTTTTGTTT
This sequence comes from Loris lydekkerianus, assembly GCA_963574355.1. Taxonomy (NCBI): domain Eukaryota; kingdom Metazoa; phylum Chordata; class Mammalia; order Primates; family Lorisidae; genus Loris; species Loris lydekkerianus. The sequence continues at coordinate 17,364 of CAUYPK010101911.1, read as the reverse complement.
CATGGGAATCTGACCATGGCTATGGTGCGAAACAGAGTCCATGGAGATTTCTGACACGATTTAGACATTCTTGGCCTGCCCACTGCAAGAGGCTTTGCAGAAACGGCATTCTGTCATCTCACTACCGAGTAGGAAGCAGATGAGGTGGTGGGGAGAATGCCGGTCTTGGTCCCAGGGACCTGGGTTTGGAGGCTCAGCCCTGTCACCTGGGAGGCCTTAGGCAAATTGACTTTCCTGAGTCTTAGTTTGTTTGTCTAAAACGTAAATAATAGAACTTAGTATTGGGGATTATTTCTTGACTTAAATGATATAACTTATGTGAAAGCACTTTATAAATCGTAAAGTGCTAACAACTGTGAGTGTTATAACGCGCATAATTATTATTTATAGTGATGGAGTGTACAGGCTTTGTGGCCAATTAAATCTTCAGTCTTAGTGTCCCTGGTGTCCCTTGGCTATTGCCTCTATTACTCAGGATCACTGCAGGAGGCATAATTCATTCCCAGGTGGTTTAAACTGGAAGACTTTAACGAAGCCCCCCACTTAGAGAGGTGTGGACAGAGCTAAGGGGTAAACAAGGGATTGTGAGGAACCAGGAGACCAGCGACAGCTGGAAGCAGTTACCCCCCACCTGTGGCTAAAGGGACAAAGAGAGGAGACGCTTTACCAGAGCTCGGTGAAAGCTGGAACCCTGACGAGCAGATGAGCATCTGTCACCACATATGGGCACCAAGAAAAGGGGACCTTCTCTCTCTTCCTGCCCGTCAATCCCCCACTGCCCCAACCCAATCAGAAGACAACCAGCAAGGGATTCAAAGGATGCGACTCACAGGATCAAACCTCAAGGAGACAAGAGTGTGTGGCCACCTGTTTCTTGCATCTTCTCTTCATGGTATTTACAGGTAGTATCTGGGCAGAAGTATCACTGCTAGTGACAAACAACATTCTGAGGTCTGGGGCGGCACCTGTGGCTCAACGGAGTAGGCTGCCGGTGGCCCCATATGCTGGCGGTGGCGGGTTCAAACCCAGCCCCAGCCAAAAACTGCAAAAAAAAAAAAAAAAAGATTCTGAAGTCTGCGTTTAAATTTGCACCACTTTCTAGTTGTGTGAACTTTAGCAAATTGACTTAACCCTCTCACGACTTCAGTTATCTCAGCTGAAAGGCAGCTTTCTAGAGCACATTTATAGGATAATGTAGGTATCAAAGGGGTGACATTATATCAGTAAAGCACTATTCAAGATACATAGCAAGGGCTCTGTTGCCATTTCACATTCCAGGAACCCATTTTCACTGCTTCCTTCTCCCTCAAACCTCTACTAGAAAGCCTTTCCATGAACACCTCAGACTCATGCATCTTTAACCTTTTGTTTTTTCCTGACTAAAACTTGAACTTCTCTGCTAGGCTTCTTTTTTTATTACAGAATATTAGGATTCCACCTGTTTTGTTTACATACTTTGTTTTAGTACAGATTGAGTAAATATGATAAGTGTACCCTCACCCAGATAGTGTGTGCTGTGCCTGGTAAGTATGAATTATCCGTCCCCTTCACCCTCTCTTCCCCCTTGATTTTCATTGAGACTTACTTCCATATATGCACTCACCAATTGATCAATTACTTCCAATTTTGTTTAAATACAAACATTTGTCTCTCCATTCTTGGGGTTTTTCACTTAGAAGAATGTTTCCAGTCCCATCCACATTATCACAAAATATACTAGGTCATCATTTTTTATGACTGAGTATCTCCATGGAATGCATATATCACAACCACGCTTTATTAATCCATTAAAATAGTGGTGGGCACTGGGGTCTTTGCGATTGTGACTTGTGCTGCTATAAACATTCAAGTTCAGGTGTCCTTTTTATAAAATGACCTTTTTTCCTTTGGGTATACACTCTGTACTGGGATTGCTGGATGACATGGTAGGTGTACCTTCACTTCTTTGAGGCATCTTCGTGCAATTTTCCATGGAGGTTGTATGGTTGTATTCATTTGCAGACCCCTTGACAGTGTGTTAGAGTTTCTTTCTCTCTGCATCCATGCCAGCATCTGTTGTTTTGGGACTTTTTAATATAAGCCGTTCTTGTTGGAGTTAGGTGGTATCTCGTGTGGTTTTGATTTGCATTTCCCTAGTGATTACAGGCATTGAGAATTTTTTCCTGAGTTTGTTGGCCATTAGTATATTGTCATTTGAAAGGTTCATATCTTTTGCCCACATTTTAATTGGCTTGGTTGGTTTTTTCTTGCTGATCTGCTTGAGCTCTGTGTAGATTCCTGTTTTCGATTGTTTATGAAATCTATAGCACACAAATATTTTCTCTCATTCTGTGGACTATTTGCTCTTTTGTTTGTGTCTTTGGCTATGCAGAAGGTTTTTAATTTGATTGGGTCTCATTTATTTATTTTTGTTGTTGCTATGCTTACCTGGATGTCTTCATGAATTCTTTGCCTAGGCTGATATCTATAAGAGTTATTCTGACATTTTCTTCTAGAACTCTTACAGTTTCCTGCCTTAGGTTTAAGTCTTTCATCCATTGTGAGTTAACTGTTCTAGGTGGTGAGAGGTGCAATTCCTGTTTCGGTCTTTACATGTGGTTATCCAGTTTTTCCAGCAACATTTATTCAACGTGGATTCTTTTGTTTTTATCTGTTTTGCCAAATCAAGTGGGAATATGGGGATTATTTCATGTCTGGGTTCTCTGTTTTGATACATAAGTCTATGTTTCCATTTTTGTGCCAGTACTACTCTGTGGCCTATAGATTTTTAGATAGGCCAAAGAAAATGTTCTCAATAATTTCCTCAATTAAAGCATCTCACCCTCAAGGATGAGGGATGCTTAAGATTCTTACCTTTGGCCTTGAGGTGTATCTGAAAGTCTGATAACCTGAAGCCTCCCCTTTTGTTCTTGTTACAAAAGGTTGAATTGGCCATTCAGGGTCCTAACTGGTTCCATATGAAGCACAGAACTATTCTTCTCTAGATCTGAAAAAAATGGTGCTGGTATTTCAGTGGGGACTGCACTGAATCTATAAATCACTTAGGATAGTATAGACATTTTAACAATGTTGATTCTGCTCCTCTGTGAGCATGGCATATTTTTCCATCTGTTTACATCCTCTGCAATTTCCTTACTCAGTGTTTCATAATTCTCCTTAGAGGTCTCTCACCTCCTTTGTGAAGTCTATTTCTAGGTATTTTATTCTCTTTGTTGCTATTGTGACAGGTATTGCATCTTTGATTAGATCCTCCAGCTTGACTGTTAGTGTTTATGAAAGCTACTGATTCATGTACATTGATTTTGTAACCTGCAGCTTTGCTCAGTTTATGTACCAATTACAGGAGCCTCTTAGTGAAAACTTTCAGTTTTCTAGATGTAAGACTGTATCATCAGCAAAGAGAGATAGCTTGATCTCTTCTGTATCCATTTGAACCCTCTCAATTTCTTTCTCTTGCCTGATTGCTCCATTGAGAACTTTCCACACTACGTTGAATAAACGTGGTGAAAGTGAGCAACCTTCTCTGGTCCTGGTTATAAATGGGAATGCTTTGCATTTTTCCTATTCAGTATGATGTTGGCTGTAGGTTGTTGCACATAGCCTTTATAATGTTGAGGACTATCCCATCTGTACCAATTTTCTTAAGCATTTGAATCATGCAAGGGGACTGAATGTTGTCAAATGCTTTATCTGCATCAATTGAAAGGTCTTTGTTTTCGGTCTTTTGATAGGGTATTTGTCATTGCATTTATTTAGGTGGTAAACTACATTTATAGATTTATGCATGTTGCAGCATCCATGCATCTCTGGGATGAAGCCCACTCGTTCATGATGAATTGTGTGTGTGTGGTGCTAAATTCAGTTTGCTGAAATTTTAATTGAGAATTTTTGCATCTATAGTCATAAGGAATATTGGCCTACAGTTTTGTTTTTTTAGTTAGGTCTTTCCTGGCTTTTGGTATCAGGGTCACATTGACTCATAGAAGTCCCATTGGGACTCCTTCCATCTCAATGTTACGGAATAATTTACACAGCATAGGTACAATTTCCTCTTTGTGGGTTTGATAAAATTCTGTGTGACGCCATCTGGTCTGGGACTTTTTAATTGGAAGATATTTTAGTGCTATTTCAATTTCAGTGTTTGATATTGGTCCGTTTGGGAGTTCCATTTCTTCCTGGTGGAGCCTCAGGAGGTTGTGTATTTCTGAGAATTTGTCCATTTCTCCATATTTTTAACTTTATGAATATAGAGGTTTTTATGGTTTTCTGAGATGACATTTTGTATTTCCATAACTCAGTTGTGATTTCTCCTTTTTCATTTTTCATTTAGTTTATTAGACTCCTTATTTTTTTGTTTTTGGTTAATCTAGGAAGGGGCTTGTCAATTTTGTTTATCTTTTCAAAGAACCCACTTTTTACTTCATTAATCTTCTAGTTCTTTTGTTCTCAATTTTATTTAGTTCATTTCTTTTCTCCTGCTGTGTGAGAGATTGGTTTGCTCTTCTTTTTCCAATTCCTTGAGAAAATTCATTAGGTCACCAATTTGTGGTCTTTCTTTTAGATGTGAGCATTTAAGGTTATGAGTTTGCTTCTTAGGACAGATTTTTCTGTGTCCCACAGATTTTGATAACTTGTGTCCCCAATGTCATTTTGTTTGAAGAACCTTTTGATTTCCATCTTTACCTCTTCATTGATCAACTATTATCAGCATTAGCTTGTTTAGTTTCCAGGACTTTGTGAGGGAATGCGTGTTTCTGTGGTAGTTGATATCCAGTTTTATTTAACTGTGGTCTGAGAGATACAAGATATATAAGAATATATATATATATATATACACACACACATATATATACAATATATATGTATGTATATATTATATGCAATTTAAAATAGTTGATTCTGTGTGTGTGTGTGTGTGTGTGTGTGTGTGTGTGTGTGTGTGTGTGTATAGAGGGATGTGTTTTGTGGCCTAGGATGTGAACAGTGTTCCATGTGCTGATGCGATGAATGTGTATTTGATCATTTGGGGGCTTTGGGGGTATAATGTTCTGTAAATGTCTGCAAGGTCCATTTGTTCTAGAGTCCTGCTTAGGTCCATTGTCTATTTGTTTATGTCAGTTGGAGGATCCATCCAGTCCTGTCAGTGGGGTGTGGAAGCCCCCTGCAATTATGGTGTTACTGTCTTTCAGTTTGTTCAGTTTGAGTAAATTCTGCTTCAAGAATCTGGGCACTCCCATGCTGGTGCTTTGTTAAGTCTTCTGGTTGGATTGTTCTCTTCACTACAATATAGTGACCACCTTTGTCTTTGTTTTTCTTGATAAAGTTTATGTTGTCTGATTTAAGAACACCTACACCAGCTTTCTTTTGGTTTCCATTTGCATAGAATACTATTTCCCAACCTTTCACCTTGAGTCTAAATGAGACCTTGTGGGTTAGATATGTTTCCTGAAGACGGTAGATACTTTGTATTTTCTTATTCAATCAGCACACCTATGTCTCTTCAGTGGGGCACTCAAGCCATTTACATTTATTGAAAGTATAGATGCGTGGGGTGGGCTTTTGTTCATTCTGCTAGGTAAACCCTCATTGCTTTGTTTCTGCTTTGTTTCTGCAATGGCTCTGCTCTAGAGCCATTGCAGAACCTGGGCTCTGAACTTCGGCTGAAGGGTGATTTTACATTTTGGGTGTCTGGTGTGCTGTTATGAGTATATGCAGGTCTACGTAATTCCTAAGGGTAGATCTTATCTTCACAAATTCCCTCAGCAATTGCTTGTCTGTGAAAGTCTTTATTTCTCCCTTTATAGAAAACTTAGTTTTGCAGGGTGTAAGATTCTAGGCTGGCCATTATTCTATTTTAGAGGACTCAGGATGGGTCACCAAGTCCTTCTGGCTTATAGGGTTTCCCTTGCAAAGTCTGTAATCAGTCTGATCAGTTTTCCTGGTTAAGTTACCTGCTGTTTCACCTTACTGCGCCTAGGATGGCCTCTTTCATGTTGATTTCAGCCAGCCTAATGATTATGAGTTGTGCCTGCATCTTCAGAGGTATCCTTTGTGCTTCTTGAACATGGACATCTAGATTTTTAGAAAGGCCAAAGAAACTTTTCTCAACAATTCCCTCAAATAAGTTATCTCACCCTCAGGGATGCTTATGATTCTTACTTTTGTCCTCTTTACATAGTCACACATTCCTTGTAGCCTTTGTTCACTTTTTATTTCTCTGCTCTTTTTCTTTGACTGACTTGTTTAGCACAAAGGTATTATCTTCCAGTTATGAGATTCTTCTCCTGCCTGACTGCACCTGTTCCTAAGGCTTTCCACAGTGTTTAGTATTTCCTTGAGCCAATTTTTCATTTCCAGAAGTTCTGTCTGGTTCTTCTTTAATATTTCAATTTCTTTTTTTTATTTTTTATTATATATATATAATATATCTTTTTTTTATTAAATCATAGCTGTGTACATTAATGTGATCATGGGACACCATATACTAGTTTCATAGACCATTTCAATTTCTCTGGAGAATTTTTCATTCATTCCTTGCGTTGTGTGGTAGACTTCTGAATCACCCTCTTGGCAGCATTCTACTGTTAATTCCCCCTTCTAGAAGCCCTTCTTCCCTGACTTCTCTATTATAATCTCCTAGTTTCCATCTTGTCTGGAAAGACTGTGTTCACACTGAAATTATTTCTTTTCCCACAAAATATGCTTCTTTCCTCTTACCTTAATGACACCCACATCACCCAATTTCCTAACCCAGGATACCTTAACTCCTCATTTCCTGTATCCATTAAAACAGGCAGATATACACATTTAAAATCCGAACTATATCTAGAGCCCATCTACTTTCTCTATCCCTTACGGCACTGTGTTTATGTGAGTCATCACCATCTCTTGTCCACTTCGTAGCAAAAGCTTCCTAAGTGACCTCTTTACCTCTTGTCGTTTTTTTTTTTTTCTTTACCCGTTCTTCACATCATGGTCAGAAAGGTGATTCTAAAGAACAGATTTCCCATATCACCACCCTTATTACAAACTCCTCAGTAACTCTGCATTGCGCTCTCACAATTGCTAGCAAGATCCATCTGACCTAACCCTTGACAATCACTCATTCACAGACACTCCTTTCTCTTCTTCAACCCCAATCATAAGAGATGACTTGAAAATCCCACAACTCTCCAACTTCTTTCCTCTCTATGTGGTGAACAAGCTGGCCAGGACCCTCCACCCCGTAATTGCTCTTGGCTAACTCTCCTTTATCCTTTACATCTCCTCCAGGGGTGTCTAACCTTTTTTCTCTCTACCTCATTGGAAGAAGAGTTGTCTTGGGCCACATATTAAATACACAAACACTAAGGAAAGATAATTAGCAAAAAAGATCTGAGAATACTTTTTGTGATATCTGACACCACAGATAAGCAAGAAATGTTGCCACTAAATGAGCATGAAGCCCCTGGACGACAGGTTGGGCGCCCCTGGCTTAGAGGTGTTTCCTCCAGTAACTCCTACCCTGAAGGTCTGGGTTAGTGGGTCATCTCAGGTTTACCTTCATGGCCTTGAAGCGTTGATTGCATGAAGGCAAATCACACTGACCTTTTTTTTTTTAATTTATTTATTTTTATTGCTAAATCATAGCTGTGTACATTAGTGCAATCAAGGGGTACAATGTGCGGGATTCATATACAATCTGAAATAGTCTCATCAAACTCTTCAACGTAGCCTTCATGGTATTTCTAGTATCTTCCTCATTAGTATAGCGATGAGTATCCCCACCTGTCACACTGACCTTTGATCATATTTTTTAATGATCGTGGCTAATACCTGGCATTTTTTAATAAAAGAGGATTCAACAATGCAAGATAATCTCTGTGTTATCTTAGTTTTCCCATAAGCTCATTCCTGGGAATCTAGAATTTTCTTCCAACTAGAGATAAAATTATGAGGGATCAGCTGTGGTCTTGGTCTTGAACCAGTTAAGTCCAAGACATATCTCACCATTTTAGATGTGTCAATTCACAAAGAACCACAGGAGCCCCAACCAAGTTCACAAGGCAGGAGAGGGTCAATTGGTGGGAAATGAAAGGCTCACACACTCAAAGAGGACTGTGAGGTGAGTGCAAAGTTGATCTGACCTGCAATCAGCAACATAAACATTTGTTTTCCTGAGTGGTCCTATTCACTGATGGGTCTACTTAAATGCATAAGTGTTGCCACTGGACCAAATTATATATGTCCATATTTCTGTCTGTAACACAACTGCTCAGCCAAAAAGAATAGTACTGAATGTTTTGGTACACACAATATGAAAAGGTCATTTACTGTACTTTTTTTTTCTTAATTTTTATTTTTTTTCTTAGGGTACAATAAACCAGGTTACACTGATTGCATTATTTAGGTAAAGTCCCTCTTACAATTGTGTCTTGCGCCCTTTGTTTTCAACTCCTAGCTAGATTTCCTTATGCCACCAGAAGTAATTCTACTAAATAACAGCTGGTTATACAATAAGAATGTATCTTTTTAACAATGAAAAATCTTTAGTTTCACACTTAATAGGGCTTAACAAGTTATCCAAACTAGAGACTATAAAATGGATACATGTTGAGTTAAAGATTTCTAGTCTGTGTAGAAGGAGTATTTAGTTTATCTCTAGGGCACCACATAGCTGCACAAAGACAGATTAAACCCCAATATTAAAAAATGGGTCTACGTTCTAGTTATTACCAATGATAAGTCATTAAAAGAATCCCAGGCTGCTTCCAATATACTGCAGTGTCTTCCTTCAGATAATGAAAAAGAAATGATCATGTTTTCTGCATGCATTGAGTAAACAACTAAACAAGCTTGCAATTGCTAAAAGATGGCAGGCACTGCGTAAGCAATTATGCAGGGCTGGGAAGAGGTGCGGGAAGAGTCAAGAGGAAATGGAACGCAGAGACTTCCTGGAAACTTCTGAGTCGGTGAAGTGGAGGGAAAAAGGACGGGGAATCCTCAGAGTGGACATACCTTTACAAGGCAACAGGCCAGGAGTAAGCACAGCATGTTCACGAGAAAGGGCAGAAATGCATGCGGATAGAGCAGGGGAAGTAACACTAGCCACACAGAGATGGCCCACACCTGAAAAGGGAAAGGTGACAATAAAATCCACATCTTTCTTTTTTTTTTCATAAACAACTTTATAAATTTATTTATTTTTTTTAATTTATTTGTATTGTTAAATCATAGCTGTGTACATTAGTGCAATCAAGGGGTATAATGTGCAGGTTTCATATACAATCTGAAATAGTCTCATCAAACTGTTCAGCGTAGTCTTCATGGCATTTTCTTAGTTACTGTATGTAGGCATTTGTATTCTGCCTTTAGTAAGTTTCGCCTGTACCCATTCTAAGATGCACCGTAGATGTGGCCCCACCCATTACTCTCCCTCCACCTTAACCTCCACCCTCCCTTCCCCTTCCTTGGCCCTTTCCCCATAGTCTTGTGCTATAGTTGGGTTAAAGCCTTCATGTGAAAGCTATAGTTTAGCTTCATAGTAGGGCTGAGTACATTGGATACTTTTTCTTCCATTCCTGAGATACTTTGGTAAGAAGAATATGTTCCAGCTTCACATCTTTCTTAAAGAAAAAAACACCTTCAAGGAGAAAATGAGAGCTGAGTTCTCACTGCCAACAGATGACACTGCCCCAGACTTGTCCTCTAAAAGGCATAATTGACATCTGGCCTTGCTGTCCCCTCCTGATGGGGACCTCCTGACTGTGGCACCTTTCAGCCTAGGTCAGGCTTGGCCATTCTGCATGAGGGTTGGTTCTCCCTCTGAAGAGGCAGAATTCCTCTAACTTCACAGATCAAGTGTATCTATCTGCTGGTGACCTCACACCCTCTGCATTCTCAACATGAGACTCAGGCTCTTTACCAGAAAGGCCACCCAGCTCAGGGCCCATGGCTCAGTGGTTAGGGTGCCCACCACACACACACAGGCTGGAGGGTTCAAACCTGGGCCGGGTCTGCTAAACAACAATGACAACTGCAACAAAAAAATAGCTGGGCATTATGGCAGTTGCCTGTAGTCCCAGCTACCAGGCAGGCTGAAGCAAGAGAATCACTTAAGCACAAGAGTTGGAGGTTGCTGTGAGCTATGATGCTAAAGCACTCTACCGAGGGCAACAGCTTGAGATTGTCACAAAAATAAATAAATAAAGGCCACATGGAGGAGGCCAGGCACAGTGATTCATAATCCTGCCACTCTGGGAGGCTGAGGTGGGTGGATTGCTTGAGCTCAGGAGTTGGAGACCAGCCTGAGCAAGAGCAAGACAGAGGAATAGAAAAACTAGCTGAGACTCAGTGCCTGTAGCTCAGCAGATAGGGCACCCACCACACACACTGGGGCTGGTGGGTTCAAACCCAGCCCAGGGTCTGCCAAACAATAGTGACGACTACAACAAAAAAACAGGCAGGCGTTGTGGTGGGCACCTGTAGTCCCAGCTACTTGGGAGGCTGAGGCAAGACAATCTCTTAAGCCTAAGAGTTTGAAGTTGCTGTGAGCTGTGACTGTCATTGCACTCTACTGAGAGTTATATAGTGAGACTCTGTCTCAAAAAAAAAGAAAGAAAGAAAAAGAAAAACTAGCCTGGCATTGTGGTGGGCACCTATAGTCTACTTGGGAGGCTGAGGCAAGAGAATCACTTGAGCTCATGTGTCTGAGGTTGCTGTGAGCTATGATGCCACAGCACCCTATTGAGGGAAATAAAGTGAAACTCTGTCTCAAAAAATAAATAAATAAATAAATAAGCCACATCTAATGAGCTCAGCTCTATTCAAGCAGCTGGCTGTCAGTTCACCTTTTAAAAACCCTGCACCCTGGCCACCTACCCCTCAGATCTTGTCCTAAGGCTAGGGATGATTAACGTGTGTGTAAGGCTCAGGCTGAGCCAACAGTGCCCGCCTAAGGACCCCTCCCCTTCCTGAAGGCCAACCACATGCCAGCAGCTAAGCTGTGGGCTTTCCTTAACTTGGTCATTCATTCACTGAACAGACATTGAGTGCCTGCTGTGTGCCAGGCACTTGGCTGAAACCTTTCACAGATGCAATCTTATATAATCCCCCTCCTGACAATGCCAGGAGGATGGTGCCAATATGCCCATTTTGCAGGTATGGAAACTGAGGTGCTGAGAGATTTTGGTATCTTGTCCAAGGTCCTTTGGTCTGTGTGTAATAGAGAATTAACCTTGTCTAAGGAGATGTCTGGCTTTTTCCATTGGCTCCAGGGAGGTGATCTCTAATCCCTTGGAATATTCTGCCTGTTAAGAGTGCCTTTGTTTCCCTTGGGGCCTTGGGCCAGGCCTGACAGTCTAACAACGTGACTTATAGTAGAGGCTTTGTATTGTGCAGTCTCAGCTGGACCTTCAGTAGAGCTAGGGATTGTCGTCTCTTGGAGGGTCTGCCACATCTATGTGACTGAGCCCCAACAAAATCTCTGAACACCAAGGCTTGGATGAGCTTCCCTGGGTAGAGAAACTCCTTGCACATTGTCACGTATCAGTGTTGGAAGCTGCTAATGCTGTCCACGGCTCCACTGGAAGAAGACAATTGGAAACTCTGTGGGGAGCCCGCCTGGACTCTGCCACATGCGCCCCTGCCCTCGGCTGACTTTAGCCTGTGTCCCTTCAGTGTATTAAACCTTAACAATGAGTATAACAGCAACAAAAATCCACATATAACTCAACACTCTGCTTTGGGAGAAAGCTATCTTTGAGTTTAAGTATCACTGTGAGTAAAAATGTTACATGGCTGCAGACACTCTTAATTTTCAAAACTGGTATGAAGTAAGGAGATTTTACTGAGGACTTACTGCCCACATCCCACTTTCTCCTTTGCAGTGTGTTGGATACATTTTCACAGGAAATCCACACAAAAGCTCTGCATGGCAAGTGCAAATGTGCTTCTCTTTCACCACGAAGAAACTCAGGCCAGACGCATTTCCAAACCACAGAGTAGTCAAGCCAGGAGCCAGGGCAGGTGTTTCTAATTCCAGAACCTGAGGTTTAACGTCCATAGAATTCAGCCTCCGGCAACATTTGAGGGACATTGACATCTGGCAGTCTGAGGGAGGGTTGCAGTGACTCAGCCTTCTTCCCCTTCAGGATTCTTTAGCTAAGGAAACGGGTCACACAAAGAAAAATGACAGAAAACAAACAAAACAGACTCAAGTGAGTGATTATGCAATTCAGGGTTTCTCTAGTAAGCTGGGGTGAGGCTGGGAATTAGAATGTGAGCTTCCCACTTCTGACTGTATCTATGATGGTCACACTGCCAAGTGGCTCAGCCTGGCATATCCACCAAGAAGAGGCTGAGCACGGGGCCAACCAGGCCCTCTGTTTAGAGCAGGCCCCGTGTGGGTGTGATGGCAACAACAGCAGGAAAGGCAAGCCAGCGAAGAGAGACAGAGTCCTTTGGGGCACTACAAATCCTGCCCACTAGGACCGTGGACATGCCTGATCAAAAAGTCTCCCTCCCTTACCCACACGGAGGGATCTTGCAAGAGACAGGAAGGCAGTCTAAGACATGACCTTCTCTGCAGGTGGAAGCAGAAAGATGGGGGGGGGGATGCAGGACCCCCTGCTCATCCCCCAACACACACAGTTAAGTATAAAACCATACATCCAAATGGCTTCTAAAGTTCCCTAAGTATTTTAACATTCATTATTTCACTTGAACTTCACACCAGAGGTTAAGTGACTTTCCCAAAATCAGATAGCTAATAAATTACCCATCCAATCTCCCTAATAACCTCATCCTTCTGAAATTGCAAGCACAATTCTCCTCTCACTCCTGAGCATAGGGAGTGTAAAGGTCAGGCAGGAGAGGTGTGCCATCACTGCAGTTTGATTGGACTGCTTAGACACATCCCTCCATTACAGCATATCCCTAAGACCTACTTGAAATTTTAAATGATTTTAAAAAGTAAAAAAGAAATGTTACACACATCGTATCTTTAATTCTCAACTAAACTATAACCTGGGGGGTTTAATACATAATCTTCAAGTATTTCAATGGTTTTAGTTATTAAAATCAACTCTTAAGAACAATTATTCAACCAAATAAGAAAACTATTTTGTTGTAATTTCCAAGAATGTCTTTTCCGGAGCCACAGCTTTGTTCGGTTTATGTAAATGGCACCTCCTGGGTTGTTCTGTGCACACCTGCGTGGCCCCCACGGTCACAGTCTCTGCCTGGTTACACCATACTGACCCAGTTCCCACATGATTATTGAACCAGTGAATCACAGAGTGATATGTTATTCACTCATTCCGCTTAAAACAAATACTGAACACATACTATTAATATGTGCACGTCCACTGCTGGGTTCCGGGTAGGCAGCAACCAACAAGGCCCGTTACCCCCACCCCCCTCCCTACCCCTGTCAAAGCCTCACAGGTCGCCTGCGCTTCTAATGTCAAATTAAAAAAATACTTGCCAGGACTACTGTTAAGGAGCTTATTCCTTACATTTCCTTCTAGGAGTTTTATAATTTTAGGTCTCATGTTTCGTCTTTAATCAATTTTGAGTTGATTTTTGTGCCCAGTTTAATATTTTTGCAGGTGTATCTTTAGGTTCTCCCAGCACCATCTGTCAAAGGGAATGGACAGTCTTGGTGCCCTTGCCCAAGATTGGTTGGCTATGCAGGCACAGGTTTATTTCTGTAAATTGGTCTACGTGTCTATTTTTTATCTACGGTTTTGATTATTGCAACTTGTTGATGTAATTGGAACCCAGGAAGCATGATGCCTCTAGCTTTGTTCTTCTTTCTCAGAACTGCTTTAGCTATTGGGGGTCTTTTTTGATTCCGCATAATTTTAAGGTTGTTTTCTCTATGTCTATTATGAAAAAGTGAGACTATGCCAAACTAAAAACACAGCACAGCACAGCAAAGGAAATGATTAATAAAATAAAAAGACAAATGGGAGAAAACATTTGCAAACCATACATCTAATACAGAATTAATATACAAAATATATAAATAACTTATATAAGTCAGATAGTACACAGTGAACACAATTTCAAAGTAGTCAAAAGATCTCAATAGACATTTATGCAGAGAGGACATACAAATGGCCTCTCTTTTTGGAAAGAAGTTCAGCATCACTAATGATCAGGAAAATGCTGATCAAAACTATAATGAACCATCACCTAACCCACGACTGGCAAGAAATGTTGGTGAGGATGTGGAGAAAGGGGAACCCTTGTGTTCTGTTAGTGGGAGCATAAATTGATGCAACCATTATGGAAAATGGTATGAATATTCCTCTAAAAATTTAAAACAGAATTACTATATAACCAGCAACCCACTTCTGGGTTTATGTCAAAAGGAAGTCAAATCAGTGTGTCATAGAGCAATCTGTCCTTCCGTGTTTATTGCAACGTTATCAACAATAGCCAAGGAATGGAAATAACTTACTCAGTGAAGGAATGAAGAAGTTATGATAATGGGGCAGTGTCCAGCCTTAAAGATGAAAGAAATCCTGACATGTGAGAACATGGATGAACCTAGAGAACATTAAGCAAAATGAGCCAGACACAGAAAGATAAATATAGCATGATATCACTTACATGTGCAATCCCAAACAAAGTCGAACTTAGGGAAACAGAGAGTAGAATGGTAGTTGTCAGTGACTAGAGGATGGAAGGATGAGGACATGTTGGTCAAAGGTACAAACTTTCCACTTTAGCATGAAATTCTAGAGATCTAATGTGCAGTACAGCAGCCATAGTAATAATAATGATATTCTAGAGCTCTGATGTACAGTATGGCAGCCATAGTTAATAACTAGAGATGTAATGCACAGTATGGCAGCCATAGTTAATAATAATGAAATTATAGAGCTCTGATGTATAGTATGGTGGCCATAGTTAATAACTAGAAATCTAATGCACAGTATGGCATCCATAGTTAATAATAATGAAATTCTACAGTACTGTAATGTACAGTATGGTGGCCATAGTTAATAACTAGAGATCTAATGCTCAGTATGGCATCCATAGTTAATAATAATGAAATTCTATAGTACTGTAATGTACAGTATGGTGGTCATAGTTAATAACTAGAGATCTAATGCTCAGTACAGCAGCCATAGTTAATGAAATTCTAGAACTTTGATGTATAGCACGGTGGCCATAGTTAATCGCTAGAGATCTAATGCACAGTATGTCAGCCATAGTTAATAATAGTGTGTTTTATACTTAAAATTTGCTACAAGAACAGATCTTAATTGTTCACATCACTAAAGAAATGATAACTTTGTGAGGTAATAGATATTTTAGCTTAATTGTGAAAATCATAAGACAAAGTGTATTTATATATCAAAGCATTACAATGTTCAACTTAAATATATATATGCAACTTTTAGATTTTCAATCAAACCTCAATAAAGCTGTGGGGTTGGGGGGAACCTCACAGATTAGTGGAATAGACAAACAAGTCAAGATACATTTACGATTCACTGTAGTAACAGTTTTGATATTTAAAAACACACTAAGCATGATTGAGCATTTTTCATTATAGTCATTTACCTTGTACGGTTGCTCTAAGGATTTAATACACAGAAAGCTGTTTGAATAGTACCAAGCACTGTGCTTCTTTTTTTAACCAACTGCTTATTTCACATGCATTTTTTATTAGATCATTACTGTGTACATTACTGCATTTATGGGGTACACTGTATATGTGCTTCTATATACAATCTAGAATGTTCACATCAAACTGATTATCAATATCCTTTTTCCCACACTACCACCACTCAAGATCCTAGTTTCACCATTGCATTGATATATTTTTGACATTTCACCACCTTTATAAAAGTGTGTATATGTCTGTGTGCATAAACCCCCAAATACATAAAATATACCATCATGGCATGAAGAATAATTAACACGGAAGACAACAATGACAGCACCCTCATTCTGTCACCATCTTACTAGATGTCCAAGGAACCACCATTTAGGAATACACTATTTTCTTGTTCCAAACTCTGTTTGACTAGATGTCATACAGATGGAGGTTGTGCTGTTTCTTCTTCCTTCCTTTTCTTTGTGGCGAATGTTCTGTATGGGAAGAAGGAAAGGAGGGGTGAGGAGAATGGAAGGACAGAAGGGAGAACAACAGCGACGCTGACAGAAGAAGCGACGAGTGGGTGTCCTGCCATGCGTCTGACCTCACAGCTGGGGAGTCTCATGCTTTAATGTGTTCAGTCCTCACGCCAACTCTCAAAGTAAATACCATTATTAAACCCACTTTATAGCCCAGAAAAGCAGGGCACAGAGCAGATAAGCGGTTTAACAGATCAGGAGTGCCTTTGTGGTAGCACTTGGCTCTGAAAGAAGGTGCTAGATCCCACGGGTCTAATCAGAACCCACACCACCTCCCCAAGGGCAAGCACAGAGCAGTGAAGATGGAAAAGGAGGAAGTCGCACCCACCCTAGCTATCATAGAATGATGAGCATTTCTCATCTATGTCCCAAATTCAACCTCTGTTTGTGCTCCTACTAACACGAACGTTCTGGGCTCACCCCCTCCCAAAGCAGAGCTCTGCCTCAGAGCCACACAGGTGACTGGCACTGGCCTGTCATGTTGTTGGTCAGTCAGGCCCAGGAAGCTGAGGAAGAAGTGGGCGTCCGGACACCGTTTGTATTATAGATGTGATGGTGTGCAGGTGTCAAGAACATTGACCTTCTTACTTAGAAAGAAGAGCATTTCTTGTGGGAAATTTCTCAGAAAGCCCACATTTCAGCCAAGGGGAAGAGGAGAAGTAAGCATCAGCAGGCTGAGGAAAGGAGGATGGAAGCACAGGATAAATGTCCGGGCTGAGGGAAGGTGGATGGAAGCACAGGATGGACGTCTGGGCTGAGGAAAGGAGGATGGAAGCACAGGATGGACGTCTGGGCTGAGGAAAGGAGGATGGGAGCACAGGATGGACGTCTGGGCTGAGGAAAGGAGGATGGAAGCACAGGATAAACGTGTGGGCTGAGGAAAGGAGGATGGAAGCACAGGATGGATGTATGGGCTGAGGAAAGGAGGATGGAAGCACAGGATGGACGTCTGGGCTGAGGAAAGGGGGAGGGAAGCAGAGGATGGACGTCTGGGCTGAGGAAAGGAGGATGGAAGCACAGGATGGATGTCTGGGCTGAGGAAAGGAGGATGGAAGCACAGGATGGACGTCTGGGCTGAGGAAAGGGGGAGGAAAGCAGAGGATGAACGTGTGGGCTGAGGAAAGGTGGATAGAAGCAGAGGATGGACGTGTGGGCTGAGGAAAGGGGGAGGGTAGCTTAGGATGGCCGTCTGGGCTGAGGAAAGGTGGAGGGAAGCAGAGGATGGACGTC
>CAUYPK010101910.1:0-10969 GCA_963574355.1 Loris lydekkerianus | reverse complement strand
ATCGAACACACGCAGCCACTTGCCAGTTTTCCACTGTTTTTGTCCTCCTCCTGGGGTCCAGAAGTCCCTTGCTGGCTCCCTGTATCCTCAAAGGGATGATCATAGGCAGATCCCACTGGCCAGAGATGTCTGGAGTCTTGTCTTCCCAGACTCGCCGTGCCCAGTTCAGAATTCTTTTATTACCTTACCCAATCAACATTTCTTCTGAATGCTGGTTAATATTCCAGGACATGAAGATGGTACTTTGGCCATATCCCCCAAGGAGTTTTTTTGTCAAAAAGAGTTTACGAATCCCTTCTCTAATTGCCTCCTTGTATTTCCTTTCATCTGCCCCAGACCCCAATTCCAGGAGACAACAGACATAAAGCCCTCACAGGATAGCCTGTCCTACCACCTGCCAACCTATTCTGAGAGCCCAGAAAGAGAAAATTTTGACTCAGGGTCATTTTCACCTGTGCAAATAATAATGATATCTTACACTTTTCTTATTTCTCTAGTCCATATCTGTCAAGTTAGTATTAGAAAAATAATTTTTTTGTTTGCCTATTCAATCAACATTTTTTTAGTTCTACTGCTTGTTACAGTGGTAAACATACAAACATTTGCTGTCTTCACAGGGCTCACAGTCTGTGGTCTTAGTATCATCATCATTATTTTCATCACAAGCTTATTGAAATGGGAGGACAGAAGAACTCACATTTCATCCAGCTCTTTCTCCAAGACCTGTTGTTCCCTGAGGCCACCTCCCACCCTGAGCCTAAGCTGCCCAGAGTCTACTGGCTGAGGGGAAGCATCATGGAACATTGATTGCCACTGCATCAAGAAGCTTTTCCACAACTTTTTCAGCATTTTTTTCACCGGGTCCTGAGTTGCCTTCCTATTTTCTGCTTAGCCTGGGATGCTAAAGCATGTGTTGGGAAAAGGTCCAAAATACACTCACTTAAAATGAAACAAAACTGCCACTGCCTTCAAGAGGTCAGAATACCCTTGCTATAACTTGCAGCAGTCCCTCCACCTAATTCGCCCCTCTTACTACTCCAGAGTAGAATGACTTTTCTCTGTAGGAACCTTGGATTGTTTCACTGTGGGACCGCTCAGCTTGAATCAAAGCTGAGCCCGCTGCTGGCTTCAGTTTGTACAAGAATGACTGGTATCTTGGGGGGGAGGGGGGCAACCTGACAGAACCCCTTCTCCATGCAGATGAGGGGCTACCTGGGAAAGAATTCCAGAGAGATTGGTAAGAGCTGTCTGGAAGCCAAGCTTAAGGGACAGACATCTCTAGGGGTGTCTGACATGGCCCATTGGTCCAAATTTCTTTTCTTTTCCTTCTGATTCCTGTGGTAGTGCCTTCAATGATGGCTTTTACCTTTGGGCCTCCTGTCATCTATCTTTTTAAACTTTTGGTCAGTGGCTTTCTGCCATTCACTGTATTGCAGAATACTTTATAGTATCTATTTGTGGTTAGAATACACTCAGAATTTTGGAGCATTTCACTTTTCTTGTGTTTATTTAGTATGCATTCAAGCAGTATTTATTGAGCATCTACTTAGATAAATCAGGCATTCTTTTAAGCACCAGAGGCACTTGGAGTTAATATTCACAGAGAAGGGAGTGATGGAATCAATAAACCAAATATAAAAATATCAAAGCAGGGTGCAGGATGGAGAGTGATGAGTGAGGATCAGGGTTACACAGAGAGGACAAGGAAAGCTGTCTGAGAAAGGAAGGAGCAGGAACTTGAATGAAGCAGGGAATGAGCTATGCCAAATGTAGGGAGGAAACTTTCAAGCAGAAAGGCAAGTGCAAAGGCCCTGTGGTGGAAACAAAGTTGGCATATTCAAGGGTCAGGGTAGCCAGAGCAAAGTAAGCCCAGAGGCGCATTACAAAATGAGGTCAGAGACCCACACAGGTCACAAATCACATCATCTCACATGAGCCACAGTAGAGTTTAGATATTTTAAATTTTATTTTTTTTATTAAATTTTAAATATAATGAGAGACATTAGAAAAATTTGAGCAGGAATTGGTGTGATCTGTTTTATATTTTTAAAGAATATCACCCTTGCTGCTATGTGGAAAATCACCTACAGGGAACCAATAATGCTTGCAAGGAGACCATTTAGGAGGCAACTGCAGATGTGAAGGAGAGAGGATGATGACTCAGGCTGGTGGGGAAGATGATTCCTTGTCAGCCTTGGGATGAGAAGCAAGAGAAAGGTCCACATGAAGGATGAGCACTAGAAGGGTCACTTCACTACAGTGAACAGACCTGCAGGTTGTGTATGAAGATGTGTTGGGATACAAAATCAAGGATTTGGTTTTGCTAGAGAGACATCCTGTGGAGTAGACATCCAGAATTATGGTTGGATGTCAGGAGGGCAGGATGTCAATTTTGGAGTCACCAGCATGCCTCTAATATTTAAAGCCACAGACTAATAGAACATTCCAAAGACTGAGTCTGGTTGGGAGTGCAGGAGAATCGATGTTTAGAAGTCGAGGGGCAAATGAGATTGAAAAGGAGCTGCCCACAAAGTGGAAGGGAAAGTAGGAGCATGTGGGGCCCTGGAACCAAGATATCAGATCTATACATAGTCCTCCAAAGAAGAAATGCAAAGGGCTTCCATTGTGTCAGTAATGTTTTCATTCTTAAATAGGATGACAGCATTCTAGCCTTTTCTTACCTTTTGTAGAAATACTTGGTTTTAAAAAGTGTTTAAAGAAAAGAGTGATGAACTAGATTGATACTAGTTATCAATAGTAACTTATTGATGAACACTTATTGATCCTAGATCAAGTATTTGGCAAATGGACATCACTGGTGATGGGGACAAACACAGCTCCACAGGAGGACAGAGCATCAGAGCCCCCTGGTGGGCTGAAGGAGGAGTGGAGGCTGGGGAAGTGGAGACGTTGCCCATGGGCAGCTCTTTCGAGAAATCCCACTATGAAGGGAAGCAGAGAATTTGGGACAGGCACTCAGGGGAGACTTGGAGCCAGGAAGGTGTTCAGGTTGTATTTACGTGTTTGTTTGGGTTTGTTGTTGGGGCAGGTGAGATAGTACATAATATGTGTGTAGCATATCTCTGGGCCAATAGAAAAGAATTAATCAATCATCCAGGAGAAAAGAGGTAAATGAAAAAGCAACACCTGGGACAGATGAGAGGGAAGGAGGTCCAGGCTACAGCTGGAGAGGTGGCCTTCAGTAAGAACAGGGATTGCTCTCCCTTTATGCGACATGGCAGGAGCCCGAGGGCTACAGAAGCAAGTCAGTTAGGAGATGTGGCGCTGGGAAGATGCCACTGTGTTCTCATCGCAGCCATGTTCATGGGAAAATGAGGACTGGTATCATCAGTTGACAAGATGAGGGAGGATTTTGGGAGGTTAAGGAGAGAGTGAGTAAAAGGCAGAAAGACTCTTAGAGACTTGAAGAGCAAATTGAATAAGAACATGTGGTAGGAGCCCCACACAGAGCTGAGGGTCCCCTGAGACTGGTGCCATAAATCAGGCGTGTGCTGGGGTTTCTGCAGCCACGCTGCACCAGTCACAGACAGGTGTGCAGGAGCAGCTTCGGACTTAACTGGTATTGACTCTTTGGCACATGCATCAATAGGAAGTGAGGCTAGAGGGGCCCAGGAGGTAGCTGAGTCCTTGGGCTGAGCCTGGGTCCTCAATTCCCCTGCCCTCCCAGGGAGTGCCTTCAGAACTTCTGTTCTTTCCTGTCTGGGAAGTTCAATTCAGCACCAGAAAGCCCCTGAGCCCTTTATGTACCCACCCTCTTCCCTGGAAACCAGCTCTGCCCACCAAGGACAGTGGGAAGGGCAAACTTTGCCAGTCACAAAGGCGAGGTTATCCCCATCCACCAAACAAAAGGGGGCCTCTGCTGGGGGTGCCCCACTTGAGAAAACTGGAGCCTCCCTGTGGGGTCCTTCTGTGTCCCCCTCACACAGACTGAGAAATTGGGGTGAGCTAGAGTCCCAGGAATAGCAGGTCAAAGTATGAGCCAGTGAAAAAAATGTGCCGTTTGTTCTCCTACCTGGGAGAAGTCACAGAAACCTGGGGTACGCTCTTCATTTTAATAGTATTCAATGAAAGGACCCAGCCACTCTGTGATTTAAGCAAATGGCTCGGGCTTTGGCTTAAGGATATCACTAAGCATATACAGTTAGAAAAACTCATGCTAAAACAACTTAGGTGGCAATCAGGAGACAGCCAAGCAAAGCGTTGGTAACGTATGTGTGATTGATAGGCAGATTCCTAAAAAATCTCCTGCATTCAAACAAGGTTGGCTCAGGCTCCAGATTCCAGCTCTGCATCCACCTCACTCCCAGTCCTGCAGCAGGTGCTACACTCCCCGTGAGGGCCCAATCTGCCCCGCCTTCCCCTCCAGGACCCCCCCATCTCCTCCTCAGCCCCAATCAAAACCAATTTCTACTTCTTCTGAGCAATAATAGGTGACTACAGCTAACCTGGTAAGTTAATTCAAGCTAATGCAAATGATGGCTTAATGTGTTACCCTTTCCAGATATCCCGCTTTTTAAAAGTAGCTTCAGGTCCTTAAATCTAAATGAGTGAGTATTGTGAGAACCTCAACCTTGTGGCAGGCCACTAGTGAGACTGCAGGAAACAGTACCATCTTTCTAGGCCTCTCTAAGGTCACACACAGAAGTCTCATCTACTTGTTGAATCATCGAGCATCTCTGGGCCAAGAGACATCAATGTCAAATCTTTCTCTAAAACCAGATTTTTATCATGAGAAAACATGCTTATAATGCACTTAGCGATTGCCTGTATTACTCTAATATACGCAAATGAGATTCTTGGGTGTAATCAAAATAAATCTATTGCAATGGTTTGCTTGATTTCCCCTTCGGCACCAGGAAATACAAGTCCCCTAAGGACAGAAGAAGAAAAGAGAAGTCACGTGCCCATCGCCAGCCCAGGAGAACTCTGCCCAGGATTGGCTGCTCTGCCTAGGCTGCTCCGAGGCCCGGGCTCCCAGGCAGAAGGGTGTCAGCTGAGGCCTGCTGTGGCTGCTCTGTGCTCCTGCAAGAAGCAAAAGGAAGAGGCAGGCTCCTCAGAGGACCTGGCAGTTCTGCACTGTGCTTCGTAACTTCCACCTCACCAGAAAACTCTATGGGGGCACGTGAGTCTGTGCATGAGAAAACTAACCCTATGGATGTCAAGGTTTGTCACAAGAAGGCCAAAGCCTGAGGCAAAGACAGTGGTGAAAACACAAACAATGTCTTCCCTGACTTCTCTTGCTAGTTTTGGTCTGTGAATGAAAGAAAATCTAGCCTTCTGCTCTTCCAGGCACTCACCAGGTGCCCTCCCATGCTGGAATGCAGAGAGGCTGGCCCCACTGCTCCAGAGGAAGCAGACACCAGGACAAAGGTGGGATTACCTAGCATTACCTTCCTAGGAGCCTCCAGACTGAGAGAGACACAAAACCTCCTCTGAGCAGCAGCTGAGGTTGGCTGTGGAATGACAGTGTCTACCAGGACTCCCTTGCTGTCCCCAACCCCCAGGCCAGTAGCCTTTCTCCTTCTGCAAACACAATGCTCTCCTGAGTTAATCTTCCACTAAATGTCTCCATGCTTCTGGAACTTCAATTACAGCCCCCTCCACCTGCAGGCAGAGGCTGCCACTGCAAATGCTGTTTAAATCATCACAAGCATCTCCCCTGTGCTTCCTCTGCCTGGACTATCTTCTTACCCCTTTTATCCAGGACCTCATTTGGCTCATCTTGCTTTTCTTCTGCTCCAAATCATCCTGGTGCACAGATTCCTTCCAGCGCAGGGCCCCCATGGCCGTCCACAGACTCCCTGCCACGACTCCTCTCTGCACGTGCTGACCTCAGGGATTCTCTCCAGCTTCTTGTTTCTACCTCCCAGGGCTCAGCTGATATTTGCTGATATCCCTTTCTTGTTTTCTCCACTCCCCTAGATTCAACATGTCACTCTGTTCGCACATCCCCAGCCCACTCATTGTGGGCACACAACAATTCTCCATCTTGCACAAAACCCAGACATTGACTCCCCTCGGGTGTCACTCCTGGGCTGAAAGTCTGGTTTCCAGAGACTGCAGGTCAGGCCCTGTAACAGAGGCAAAGGCCCCAAAAAGAGCAAAAAACGTTTTCTGTGTCTTTAAAACCCTTTTTGAAAACTAAAACCTACATTCCTGCCCAGGGCCAGTAATCAGAGGGGCAGTGCAAGGATGGTCAGTCTTTGTAGTAAAATAATAAAGAAATTACTAATTCATAGTTTTTCAGTAAGGACTAAAGTGAATCTCTCTGCCTGCTTTTTTCTCTTTCTCTTACTAGCAGCTCCTCCCCAAACCCAGAGCTCCCTTTTTACAAACCACAGAGGACCCCAGCAGACTGAAAGGAAATGTAAATTCTCTATACATTGACCAGCTCCTGGTCTATTAGAATTTGTCCCTTGAGCCTCATGTGGTTCCTGAGGGTCCCAGGAACAATGGGACTAGAAGATCAGGCCTTAGGACTAGAAATACCTGGGAAAATGTTAGTTTTCAACCTTACCATAGGAACAGTTGATATCACATTTACACTCACAATACCTTGTGAACTTGGCTGCAATTACCATTTTCATCCTTCCTTAAGTTCAGCTAACTGTTTGACCTCAACTACTGGCATGGGCATTCTTTCATTTTTTTTCCTCTGGGATGCCACACAATCTCCCTGATCTCTTCTCCCTCTTTTTATCCCACCTTTCTTCCCCTCTCTCACTCCTTCTCTCCTTCTAAAAAAAAAGTAAAGTCTACACTTCAATATCCTAATCTTGGATTAGAAAAATTCTTTTCTCCGCCCATGTGGAGTACCTACTGTGTTTTCCACCCTAACACAGGGGGAGTGTCCTTTGTTCTTTGAACTATCTGGATGGAGGTCACAAGCATGTCCTCCAGGAGATGAGATGGATCAGAATTATCGACTACATGTATAGCTAAACAGCAACAACTTGAAGCTGAAAACCTTCCCTTTAAAAGCGCTGTATTTCTGTTTATAGATAGAAAAGACAGTACTTTAAGATGAGAGTCTCTACCCTCTTCATTTTCTGGCAAATTAATAAACCTCCCTTTCCTTCTCCTTAAACCACTTGTCCTTGTTCCTAACTTCACATCGAGGGGAGGCCACATGTATCTTTCATGTCCTCTTTTTCCTGGAAATGGAAGTTAAGAGCACGAATACTTCTAGGGTTTGCTTTACTTCCTTAATTCTAGGCAGATCAGCCTCTTAACTGGTCATGGAATGTTCTAAGAGCTTCTAAATTGTTGCAGAATTTAGAGCAAATGCCTTGATTTTCATGTAGCTCTGGAGTCTTGTGAGAAAGACTAAGGTGTTAAAGGTCAGATGGTTCTGCTTTGAAAACTCCCGCTCGCGGACCTGGGCAAAAGCAGAGGAAGCTGAGTCCCCACTGGACAGAGAGGCAAGGAGCCTTGGAGGCTGGCAGCACAGAGGAAGTCAGAGGTGGTCCATCAGGCAGTATCCATGGGCAGCGTCTGTGAGCAGCTTTAGGCTGTCTGCAGCTCACCACAGCAAGCAAACAGAGGGGTAATTAGGACTGCAGGGATTGGCCCTACATGTGAAACCAACATATAGGAGCCACAGAATTTCTGACTTTGGACTCAGAAATTGGTGGGGCCAGAAGAGCACTGAGCCTGAATACCCCTGAAAAAAATCTCAGGAATATGACAGTTGTCACAGGAGAGCTCTGGAGAAAATATGTGATTCCTGCCACCAAGCATGTTGAGGCATGGTGCACTGAATATTTGAGATGCTCCTGTGAATGTAAGATGTCAAAACTCACCACTGAATAAAGCCAAGGACATACTGATTATTTAAAAATTAATATTCAAAATCTGATGATTTTCTAGTCAAAAACTAAAAAAAAGTTACCAACAAAGCAGTAGAAATAACCAAGTTGACTTTAGATATCATTCCAACTCTGACAAAAGAAAATAGAGTTTTAAAAAGAAAAGATTCCACATAATTCTATACCCAGCCAAATATTCTTTAATGCACAAAGGAAACAAAAAGATGAAATGTAATATACAAGGAATTCATAAAATATCCCCCTTAGTTTCCCTTTCCTAAAAAACAAATCATTTTAAATTACTTAAAGATATATAACTGAGTTAAGAATGGACGAAGCTATTTGCTGACTATCGAGGTTTACTGAATATAGATCTAAATAATTGTGGCAAATACTATTGCAAAGCAAATGCAAGTGCCAGAAATAATTTTTCAAAAAGAAGCCAATAATATGAAAATAATATCTTAAAATTAATATTCTGAATTAATAAGGCTCTAATTTATATTAAAACAGATGAAAAAATGGAAAGAGAAGGGGGGAATATTATGGTGATGGTGGAAGAAAGTAACAAGCATGTCAAATTTCTTATATGTCCGTAGTTAAAGTATTATTTTACTTGCTACTCTCATTCTCACACTGTGTATACAGTTGGCTCTGTGTATTCATAGGTCCTACATCTACAGAATCAACCAGCCACGGATCAAAAATATGGATAGTTGTTTCTGTACTGAACATTTTCAGACTTTTGTTTTGTCATTTTTCCCTAAACAATAAAGTCTAACAAATATTTACATACCATCTATGTTGTATTAGTTATTATAAGTAATTGAGAGAAGAGTAAAAGCATACGAGAGGTGATATGCAAATACTTGTGCATCTGGGGATTTTGATGGCCATGAAGGCTCCTAAAACTGAACTCCCATAGGCTCCCAACAGAGGTCTGCATCAACTCTATTTCTTATAGTAGGCTAGTATTCTAGGCCAACCCTCCCGCTGAAAACAACTAAAAATTCCAGAAAGTTATCTATTCAATCTTTTTAAATCAGAGATGAGTGGAGGGCATACCAGGGAATTTCCAGGCCAGAATGTGAGACTGGAAACCCAGCCAGGGACACAGAGGAATCAATCAGTCTTTGTCCTGAAGGCATCTCTCTGTCTCTGCAAACAAGCCTCACTCTTGACATCAAACTCCCATGTCTATAATGGGTAGAAGGGGCAAGTATCATTTCAATATGTATCTGGGGATGCTTTCCAGGTAAAGCTAGGACCCCCAAAAGATAACATCTTCAAAATAAAGATAAACTAGAAGTTAACCTTTCTCAGCCATCCCCATCTCTCACCATTACCCTCACCCCTTGGATACTAACCCAGAAGTTGTTTCAGAAAAGTGGGGGAAAGATGAAAATAGAAACTTACCTGAAAAGTTACAAACATCAGCAGACTTTTAGCAGATTTGTAACTGAAATCACTTGGTTGGGCCAAAAAATATCCTCAGGGCATAGATTTAATTTAATGTTGTTCTAGACTGGTAGTTTTCCCAGCCATTCAGCAGAAGTAAACACAAATCCTCTCTAAGGAATTCACCTTCATACTGTGCCTCAGAAGATCTCTTAAAATAATATTTGTGAAAACAAGGACATTCATACCGTCAATAATAATAAAACAGATAAAGCAAAAGGAATGAGAACCAGCAGAAACAATAGAGAACAGAAATAGAGCCACAAAGCCTTCAGATTTAGAATCATCAGGCTAGATTAAAATTCAATTACCCTTACTTTTGTTTAAAGAAATAAAAGGCCATTTTTAATTATTGCAATGAATCTCTATATGGAAGCTATAAAAAGTTACCACGTGTCTTTTAGATAAATAGAATGTCTAGGCACTCATTAGAATAAACAATGAATGGGTGAAACAGCTGACAAACGTAACTAAATGGAGAAGTACTGAACAAAATGGAGCAGCAGCAATGATTCAGAGTACAGAATACAACGGAGAGTTCCAGAAAGAAAGGGAGCAAAAATAGGAGAGTGGCAATAATTGAAACAGTGATGATGGAGAATTTTCCAGAATTAATCAAAGACATCAGTACACAGATTTAAGAAGAAATCCCAACAACAGAGAAGATTTGTGACCCTAAAACATAGATGACCTCAACAGAGCAATAATTACATGGAAAGCCAACTTCACAGGAGCAACAGTGACACCTGGAAACCAAAATGGTATCTTCAATGTACTGAAAGGCCACAACTGCCAATCAAGGTTTCTATTCCTGGCCAAAGGGGAAAAAAAAAAAAAAAAAGGAAATATCTTTTTCTCAAAAAAGAGGGTAACATATAGACATCTTCAGACCAGCATTATCTGAAAACTCACCATCAACAGACCTTAACCAGTGGAAATTCAAAAGGATAAAGCTCAGGTAGAAAGACAATAATCCCATATGGGACCGAGATTAAAGAAAAAATAAAGATCTAAGAACATGGTGAATATTTGGGTAAATCAAACATATGAAACATATGACCCGAAGGATTTTTTTAAAAGTATATGACAACAATAATATGTAAGCCAGGAGAATGAAAAAGGAAAAAACTTAAAACAGTCCAAGATTATTGTGCAATCAGAGGATACTAAGGATATTAACTTCAGACTTTGATAAGTTAGGTACTCAAGTATAAGCTGAGTTTTTTCGGCACAAAATTTGTGCCGAAAAACCCGAAATCTGCTTATGCTCGTGTCATACAGGTTATTTGATTCAGTGCGCGGGCACCTAATCAAATGCACTTAGTCTCCAGTCAGCTTGAGGGGGCGGTGCTTCAGCTCAGTCCACAAGTTGTGGCTGAGCTGAAGAGGTAGGGGGCTGAACTGAACTGTATTCCACTGAACTATTTAACCCACAACTATATAACCCACAGCTTGATTACCTGTTAAGCTACGGTTTTTTGCACTTTGTTCAAAGTTTTAAAGTTGTTGTTGCTAGTTTACAGTTTTTCTTTAGCAATAAATATTGAAAAGCATTTAACCTACTTTGGGTATATATTTTTATTTTTGAAATTTACCAGTGGCTGCTGCATTTTCCACCTCGGCTTATACTCGAGTCACTAAGTTTTCCCAGTTTTTAGGGTAAAATTAAGGGGGTCGGCTTA
>CAUYPK010101909.1:0-33103 GCA_963574355.1 Loris lydekkerianus | reverse complement strand
TCCCTCCTTCATGTTGGGCCATAGTTGTGATCTATTCTTCATATGAAAGTGTGAGTGATTGTAAATTGGTTTCATAATAGTATGGAGTATTAACAATCTTCTTGGAAGTACATTTTGTATTTTTATAGATGAGGAATCTGAGGCTCAGATTAAATAATTGGCCTAGGATTGCATAACTAACAAATTGGAGAATTAGGATTTAAACCTAACTTTGTCTGTCATTTAAGCACCATGATATGTTATTGTCAGACCAGATTTCTAAATCCCATTGAAACTGTTGCCTTCCTGGAGTGAGTGTTGAGCTTTGAGAACAATAATGAGAAAGATAATTTCCATCTGTCCACGTTTCAACTAAGCATCTTAGTCTGCTGTCCTCCTTTCATTAGGTTCAACCCTGTTATACACCACAACTTTCCAAGTACTCTGTGCTCTAGCCACAAAATAGTCCCCACAAGAATCATTCTTTTCTCATTTATCCCACAAAAAAGTGAAATCAGCAATATAATTTCTGCTTGTAAATTATTATAGTGAGTTCATAGAAGTTAGGTTCAAGATCGTACACTTAGCAAGAAAATGACCATCCCACAGGTACCTACTGTGTTTCTGCCAGGATTTGCCAGGGTTCCAGCAGCAGAAGATACAATCCCTGCCCTCATGGAGCGCAGCAGCTGGTGCGGAGGGTTGAGGAGGGAGCAATCACAGGGCAGTGTGGTTAAGGCTATCACAAAGGTGGGTGCAGGGAGCTACCAGCACATTTAACAAAGTGGAGGAGGGGAGAGAAAAATGTTCTCAGGGAACCGTGTATCTCAGGGCCAGTGATACAAGAAGCTGGGCCTTTACAAAGGAGTGGTGAACCAAGAGGACAACTGGCCAAGGGGCTTGAAAGCCCAAGAATTGCCACAAGTAAGGCCTGGAGGCCTGTCACTGTGGGGAGCTGCAGGAAGCTTGCTAGGGCTGGAGTGGAGGGTAGAACAGGGTTGTACTGAGTAGTGAAGGGGTTTACCTGTGAAGGGCCTTGTGTGCCACACTAAGTAACTTGGATTTTATTTTGAGCACAATGGGACCTTGTTAAGCAGAGATATGGAGTAAAACTGATGATTAATTAATATGACGTTTTTACCCTGAGGTAGAGGGTGCACTGGAGGCAAAAATGTGATGGGGACAGAGTTAAATAGACCAGTTAGACCACTCAGGAATTGAGGTGAACAACAGATCAAAGCAATGGTAGTGGGCCTGGAGAGGAAGAGGAAATGCTTAAATCTGCTTAGGGGGAGAAGTGGCCAGGATGTCGGGACTGGCACTGTATAGCAGCAATGGGGGAAAGGGATAAATCTGAGCTGATTCCCATATTTTTGCCATTTGGCTGGGGTCCTCCGTGATGATTTCATGAAAACAGGGAATATAGAAAAAGAAGCAGATTTCAAATTGAAAAGAGACAGTTTATTGGAATCACATTGAGCTTAAGAAATTTATGAGACCCACTGGAATGTTCCTTGAACTGATTTGGAGCTGGAAGAAGGATGCTGTAGTAGGGAGAGAGTGATTTCTTAGCTGAAATCATGGAGGAAGATGCAGTTGTTGAAAAGACAGTTATCCAGGACCTAACTGCAGATTGATCTAACTCCTAACCTCACGCTCTTTCCAGGGCCCATACTGCCATTTCAAAAGGATAATGTCTATAGCCAGGTGTGGTGCGTCTATAATCCTAGCACTCTGGGAGGTCGAGGCAGGTGGATTGCCTGAGCTCAGGAGCTCAAGACCAGCCTGAGCAAGAGCAAAAGCAGGGCCATGTCTCTACAAACTAGCCAGGTGTGGTGGTAGGCTCCTATAGTCCCAGCTACTTGGGAGGCTGAGATGAGAGAATCACTTGAGCCCAAGAGTTTGAGTTTGCTGTGAGCTATGATGCCATAGTACTCTACTGGGGGTAACAAAGTGAGACACTGTCTCAAAAAAAGAGAAAAAAAGAAAAAACAAGGATATTTACAAGCCTATGTGCTATTTCTTCCACTTGCAATGCACTCTCTCTTCATCCCCAGCACAGCCTGTCAGAGCCACCCATCCTGCCTGTCATGGTCAGCATTGCCCACTCAGCCTGTCATGGTAAGCATTGACCATCCAGCTTGTCATGGTCAGCATCGCCCGCCCTGCCCTGCTCCCACTGTGTTTCACTTCTCCAGTGCAGCACTTAGAAGCTCAGAGACCTCAAAGGACCCATTTAGCCCAAGCCTTGTGGTTGCATGAACCACCTTCTCAACCCACAAGTGATCTTGCAGCCTTTCCTTTAACAATTCTGCAAACACACAGCTTGACCTTTTTAGAGGCAACCCATCCCAATTACAGACAGCTTTGGTGGCCAGGAAGTTGTCCTTGCAGTCACCAGGTGTCCATTGTAACTTCCCCTTACTGATACTTGATTTGCCCAGTGGAGTCCACTCCCTCTTTACATGACAGCCCTCCAGCTCCTCAGAGACAACTGTCTTGTATCACTGTATCCTCCCTTCCCGGGGCTGACCATCCCCAGTTCCTAAAACTGTTTCAGGACACATGATTTGTTAGTTTCTTCACTGTGCTTTGACTTTCATTTCAAGATACTCCAGTTTGTCGACAGCCCTCTTAAAATGTGATACCAGAGCTCAACTCCAAAATATAGATGTGATTTGACCACCACCAAGCAGAGCAAAGTGACACCCTTCATTGTCTGAATACTTTCACAACTTTATATGCAGCCTAAGATGTTATAGGTAGTCTAAGGATCTTTATTGACTTATATTGAACTCACACTTAATTATTGATTATAGTTAATTTTGAATCATGGTTGTTTGCAAATGTGCCTTCACCTTCTCCTGACTATAACATCTCTGTAATCACTTTGCTCAGAATAAAACTTGCATGTAGTTGGAGCTTAAGAAATGCACACAAGAGAAAAACTCAATTTAATTCAAGTTGGGGGGAGTGAGGGAGGTGATAGGGAAAAGTGGGGGAATTGGTGTGCCCTCACCTAATGGGCACAATGCCGGGGTATGTGGCACACCTCTTGGAGGGCCACAACTTCAACAGGGACCTCACCTAACAAATGTAAACATCATAACCGAATTAGTTATACCCTCATATTAATCTGAAACTCAACAAAATAAAAGCAGAATTGAAACAATACAGGTTCTATTTCAAGGAAAAGGCAGAAATATGATGAGGTTTACTTTCCTTAAAAGAGCATCTAATGGTGACAGAGATGAATAAATAAATAAATAAATAAATAAATGCTGAACTTTCAAATTGACATTGTTTGGTGATTTTCTAAACTTGGTTTCTTTACAAAGTCACAGCCAAAACAACTACACAATTCTCTCTTTTGTGAGGAAAGGAACTTTATTGTCTACTGGAGTTATTATCAAAAAAGGGTTTATCAAGACAGTTTTACTAACGGAAGATCAACCTTAAATTTGAGTCAAAAACACTGAGTGAAAAGGAGACTGAATTTCCTCCATGACAAAATGAAATTTACTCATTTGCTTTTTCAGAAACTTGTCTGAACTCAGCTTTGATCTCTTTGGTCTCTAAGAACCCTGTCTCTGCATTTTTTCCATAATTAGCTTCTAACTCAGTTGAGAATACAGTCTTCCCATCTGTTTTCCAAGCAAGACTCTTTCTTAATACAATGCTGAGAATTAATGCAAAGTGACCTGGTTCTTGTTTCCCAAGAGTGAAAAGATAAGCTATTTGGGGAGACACACATGCCTTGGAGGGAAAATTGTCAAATAAAGAAACATCTGAATAAATTATGAATTTTTAAACACATATTTGGCTGTTTTTCACTCATCCAAATGACAGATGAGAAATATGACCTTGTGTCTATCTGTAGTCAAGAAGCCAGAATCTTAATGTTAAAAGAAAATTCACAGTAGACCTTCTAATACATCATTCTAACAAAGGAATCCCTTCCAAAGATAATTAACCATGATGAGTTGGCCTCTGAGAACTGGTAGCAATTAAAATGCCTTAGACAACTGTAGCAGTTGGTCTCTGCTACTTCTGAAGTTCAGATCCCTGCTTAGCTGTTCTAGATTTAAGATCATCTTTGAGCCTTCATCCCAGCGTGCTGACGCAGTAGTGAACCATTCCAATTTCTTCTGCTGTCGTTCCTTATGTGTAGTCTTTCCCAGAAACAAATGATTTGTTATTCACAGGGAAGAGACATCATTTCCAGGCTAGTGTACTTAGGACCGCAGTACATCACATCAGGGCACCCAAAATGCTCCCCATAAACCCTTCCTGTGCAGGGATTCTGGAATCTTCACTAAACAGAAGCTAGTTTCACCTACAGGTACAGAAGACATATTTATTAACGCTGCCAAGTTAGTTGATAATAGAATCAAGTACTCATGTAGTTGGGGGACTGTAGATTGAGATCACCTTTTCTAAAATGTTCTCCACAAACACTAACTTCTACTGGAGTTCTGGGTTGTCTCCATGATGTATAAGAAGTTATCATAACTAAAGTCATGAATGCCTCTCCAATTTCAAAAATGTAACAGGAAATGTTTGTTGAGCACCCCCTGTTTTGCAGTACAGTATGTGAAACTTTGCAGGTGACTAAGTTTTTATATACATAATCTCCATCTTCTAGAGATAATTTCCCTCTGGATACCTGTAAACCTACACATTTCTAAAATAGCTGTCTCAAAAGATGAATCACAAATAGTTAAGTGCAAACATTTTGAGTTCATTGGTCTGGCGTTTAATGCCCCTGTTGCTTTCAATAGTCTTAACGCCATTTTCAAAATTGAATTAGGGGTCATTCGCTTGCAGCATCTCAACAGTAACTTTACCAAGACCCTTGAAGGACATTGGAAACCAAAGGAGGAGATGGAGAGAAATGTATTAAGTGAAAGCAGAGATGAATAGCAGCAGCAGCAAGCACGCGCTTCATTATGTCACTAGCATGTATTAGTATGTGTGTGCCTGGCACTGGGGGAATAGTGGTTTAACACAAATGTGGTTTCTGTCTTCTTGAAGCTTATGACAAAATGAGAAGGAATGATCATTAAAAACAAAATCAAAGGGATCTAGTTTTCATCTTTGCTTTGCTTCTTGCTGCCTTGGGCAAGTTATCTTGTCTCTCTAGACCTCCAACTTTCCCTTCTATGAAATGAATGAACTGAACTATATCAGTTCTTTGTTGTTTTGTCATTTTGTAAATTGTATTAGTTGCCTCATGGAGAGTTATTTTGCATGTCTTATATTGGGTACCACTTCCTTCTGTGAGGCCTGTACTTACCTATCTTCCTAGTAAGAAACAGTAATCAATTTTAGATCATGGTTATTTTCTTTTTGAGAATCTCTGTAAGAAAGTTTGAGACTGTGTCTAGCAGTTACAATAGCTCCTACCCACTTGACTTCTCAGTATGACATTAACTTTCTGTTCAGCATTATATTTTAGTACTATTATGTATGATTTCAGTCAATTTTAATTAAATAACTATACTCCTTATCTGGACAATTAAAAGTAAAAATGTTCATGATTTAGAATATTATATACACATCTCTTTTATTACTGTATGTGTTTTATCTGACAGCCTCCTTATTGTACATACAAATAATTGGATCTTGTCAGAACTTGTGATCTTGTGACATTCAATAAGTATTTTTATAGGATTTTCTTAATAAGTGTTCTCCTTCTTTTGAATTATTAAATAATTTAAATATACATTATAATTGCTAAAATGATTTTTTATGCTTTTCACATTCTTTCCTTGAATCCATTTCCCTCTGTCTGTTCTCAATTTCCTCTCTTGTCTTTCACCATTCTTGAAAACAATGGTCTATAGTTTAGGAACTTCATTATGAGCTCACCTCTGGACCCCAGGAGGCATATTATCCCAGTCACCCTGATTTATTCAGATTTTCTAAGCATGTTTTACCTAGTATATATTAATAGCTATTTTCACAAGGTCTTCTACTTACTAATTCTGCAAATTCCATTTCCTTATTTATCTTGCCAAAGACAGAGTTGAAAAGGGAGTTCATTATCTCAGCTGTTTTAGAGTCATTATTAATTTCACTCCTTTCCTTATTTGTTAATGGCTCTACATATGCTCAAATATTTCTTTTCACTGGTACAGTTGTAAAACACCTCTTCCTCCCCTTAATGTGTTTGGCCAGCGTGAGCTCATTACTCCTTTTTGGCTGTCCTTCCCATTCCATCCCTGGGAGTCCTGGCAGATTTTTGTATTCTTTGGAGGCAGAGGGAAGGGTAAGGACAGATTCACCTTTCTCAGCCTCCTTAAAGAAAAATACAGAAATTTAAGTATAAATGTGAGTATTTATTATAAGACAAAAGTAACGAATACTATAAATATCACAGAACCCTGAAAAATAATAAGGGATTATTGTTTAATTGCTGGATTACCTCTCTAATGATTTCTTTCCTATGTTTTTTTGCCTACATGATCACTGACATACATTTATTTATTTATTTACACAGAGTCTCAAGCTATCACCCTGGATAGAATGCTGTGGCATCACAGCTCACAGCAACTTTCAACTCTTGGGCTTAAGCGATTCTCTTGCCTCAGCCTCCCAAGTAGCTGGGACTACAGGCACCCGCCAGAACGCCCAGCTATTTTTTGTTGTTGTTGCAATTGTCATTGTTGTTTTAGCTGGCGCAGGCTGGGTTCAAACCCACCAACTTTCATGTATGTGGCTGGGGCCTACCCACTGAGCTACAGGCGCTACCACCATCTTTTTATGCACTAAGCTTAAACTTCTTTAGATTCAGGGTCAATGTGTCTCTGGCAATGATGGGTGCATGTGTGTGTGGTGGGGGAGGGAGCCCTCTCTTATTTCTTCTCCTTCCCGGGATTGGATGGTCTCAGTTCTGTCTGCTTATTCTTCTCTTCCTCTTTCTTTCCTCTCTTCTTCTCCTTCTCTTTCTCCATTCTTTCTCACCTCCTTTTCTCTCCCTCTCCTTCTCTTTCCCCCTCCTCCCTCCTGCTCCTTCTCTTAACCCACCCTGCTTATCTCTCTGTATGGAAAGTTGTTCAGTCATGGAAAGAATCTGACCTTAGTGATACTGTTTTTTTAGTTTCTTCACATTTTCTTCCAATTCTTGGATTTTAATATATTCTGTCAATGTCCCTAATGCACTACACTCTTAATTTCTGAACTGTAATTATTTGAAACCTAAAAGTTTTCTACAACTGGTACTCATGAAGCTATTTCTTAACTATGCTCAATTCAAGTTGTTCCTTTTCAGGCATATTAAACTTGCCAGAAAGGCTGACATTTTTCAGTGGCTTTGTTTTAGTTAGAAAGAACCCATCTCAGTGGAGTTTTCCTGAGGTGGATTTGACTTAGATCCACACATATGTTTAGGGTCAACTGCATAATGACTGTTATCTGAGTCCCAAATCTTCTAGACTGTGGAACTGATATTTCCACATACTGTGAGGTCTTTAGTCTGAGTTTCTAAATGAGAGATGTCTAAGAGAACCCCCTGCCTTTTGAATTAGGACTCTACAGCACATACCTTATCATGCCCAAGACTATTCTTTTTTTCTGTGGCTCCTTATTGTATGTATTCCAAAATCCTATTGTGAACACACTGTCTTCATAAACAATGGAATGTGTCTAAAAACTGATGTTACTATCAGTTTTCCTTTTTAAGCCAGTAGAATGATTAGTATACATAATCCAGTTGGCCACTCACTTGGAAAGAGCTTTCACTTCCTGATAAAATATATAGAATGAGTTGGAATGGAAGTAAAATTTCAATGAACTGATTCCAAACTACTACGCTACTACTGTTATTAATAAAGACCACATATAGAGCACTTATGCCATCCTGAACTTAGGAACATCATCTCACTGAAGGCCTTATCTAATTTAACAAAGTAACCACCTACCAGAGAAGGAATTATTATCTCTGTTTTATTCACAAGGAAACTGGGAGTGTGAGAATTTGCTCAAAGTCATTCCTGTAGAAGGTGGGGAATCAAACCAAAATCTGTCTCATTTTAAAACCCAGGCTTTAATGACTACATAATGCTGTTTGTAACACAGTATGCAATGGGACTGATCATTTCAAACTTAGAAAACCTTCAGTTTAGAGAGTTGAAAGCAATTTTTGTCTTACAAGGAGACTAAACTTAGAGCAGATTTTCTCTTTGTGTTAAGAGGCACACTAATTGGAGGTTTTAGGAAAGAGGAAGAAAATTTATTTTCAGATCCCTAAATGTGTGTTTAGACAGCCCTCCTGCCTTATTTCCACTGGCCACTGGGCCTACTTTCTTTGACTTGGAATGACACCTCCTTCCCTTTGGCCTCATCTTTCACTGAGTTAGGTTCTAATGGAGCTGCCTCTATCCCCTCATAGTGATGATTGGCCAGGGATGGGCAAGTGACTCAGGGAGGATTGGAGTTCTTTCTGTTCTCCCCTATTGAGCTGCTAACCCAGGATTAGATGACTACTGGCCTAGAGCTGTTCGTAGCCATTAAACACTCAACCTTCTACCTGCTACCTGGGTGAATTCTTTCTAAAGTAAGAGAGAAGCGGAACCTAGAGATAGAGGAAGAGGGACTGTGTGAGTTTGTGGCATCCTCAGGGAGCGCCATCCAGGACTTGTGAGACATGAGTCAGTCAACTCCCTCTGTGGAGGTTTTCTTACTTGTTCATTTATTTGGTTACAGCAGTGGTTCTCAGCCTGTGGGTCACAACCCACAGGAACTGTATTAAAGGGCCACAGTATTAGGAAGGTTGAGAACCACTGGTTTACAGGATTCTAGAAACAAGGCCAAACCAGCAAGGGAATCGCATAGGCCTGAGTTCTTCATGATAGAAGAAATAATACAAAAAGAAATGGATTGTGGGTGGCACCTGTAGCTCAGTAGGTAGGATACTGGTCATATACACCAGGGCTGGTGGGTTCAAACCTGGCCAGGACAGTTAAACAAAACAAAACAAAACAAAACAACAACAATGACAACTGCAACGACGATGACACAAGAAAGCCGGGCATTGTGGCAGGTACCTGCAGTCTCAGCTACTTGGTAGGCTGAGGCAAAAGAATCGCTTAAGCCCAAGAGTTGGAGGTTGCTGTGAGCTGTGATGCCATAGCATTCTACCCAGAGTGACAGCTTGAGATCTGTCTCAAAAAAAAAAAAAAAAAAAAAAAAAATGGATTGAGCAGAAAGACAATGCAAATCACACTAGACTTTGCACATGGCCAATGTTAAATTTTTAAGACCCAACAAGCTGGGCTTTGGGAAGATTATTCTATTTCAATTATGTGGCTCTAAGTCCAGACCCCCAGCCTGTGAGTAGAAGTTTTCTTCTAAAAGGAATGTATCTGAAAATTGCCAATCATATGGAAGGAGGCTAGCCCTGGGGCAAGACTAGTAAGTAGTTGGGCTTATTGGGTGAAGGACTGAACAACTCTCTCTGGGATTAAGAGGATGTGGGCTCTCAGGGGGATGGACTCTGAGGCTGGAAGAAGCTTGGAGCACACGCAGCAGTTGAAGCGAGTTGTGCCCTCCATGTGGGGGGAAGAGAGGTGCCAGGCAGAAGATTATGCCCTGGATGTTAATGACTACCACTAGCAGGGGCCAGTGCACAGGAGAGTGGTGCTGTCATGACACCTACCAACAGCAGAGGCAGGCACAGATGCCGTGGGAGAGGGAAGAGAAGAATATTTAAGACTGTTCCTGAGCACAGCCTTCTGGGAAATATAGAAATAGCAAGGGAATATTTGGAATGAGATACTTTCTGGAGACTGGTTAAATAGAGGCTCCAGGAGAAAGTCGGATGAGCTCGTATTGCTTGCTTATAAGACTGGAGGGAACAGGAGCATTTAGGCTTCATATGGACGTGATCTTCAATAACTAATTACTGATGGTTGTTGCTAATTGGATTTTCAAAGACTTGCCAGCAGGGAGTTTTCTTTTAAGAAGAGTGCTCAATTCTAAACCTCTGCACCAATCCTTTATTAAACTGACTAGTTGCATTGGAACGGTGCCAGAAAATCGCTGGTTTAATATCATCTCCTCCTGCTTGAAGCTGTCATTATAGGCCATTGCTTACATGCTTTAATTAAAACAGAGATGATGTTCTTTAAACTAGAACTCTGAGGTGGTTTATGCAGCTGGCACTATTTTTTTTAAAGGAAAGTAAATAAAACTGACATTTTCAGTCTTAGTATATATAGCCCAGATTACATTCCCAAATTAACTCCCTGTCTAAAATATAGGTCTCGTTGGCACACTAATTCTCAGCATGTAACAATGATGATCCCATACAGGGTTTGAATACCACTTTAATATTTACCAAGAGTTTGCAGGTTCTTTATCTTTGTTGTTCATCAACAGCCCAGTGAAACCTTTAGGGCAGGAATTATTGTTATTCCCAGTGTTCAGATGACACGATCAGGTTTAATGAAGTGAAGTGTCTTGCTTAAGGTTGCAGAGATAGTGAGCGGTTTTCCTCCATATTTTGAATCTGGATTTCATTCTTTCCATTAGGTACCCTATTTCCTACCTAGATTTTGTTCATGGAACTTATTCTTTACACCACCTATGAACTTCATTCCACCAAGGTTAGGCTTTGGCAGGCAAGGCATTCACCTTAAATTTCATGCACGCTTACCAGGTAGATACGGAATAAAAACCAGAGCACTGTTCGAGGGGAGGAGTCGGTTTGGATTCTAGATATATTCTGTCACACAGAGAAGACAATTTGCTTTTTCAAGAATTAATCTCCCGTATACAAAATAAATGACTAAATAATGTTTAAATTCCTTCTAGCCCACAAAGGTAGCATTCTTCTACTTACAATCCTTGGTTGCAAAACCCATGCAACTTTTATCTTATCTTTGAGAGTTTTACTCTGTCATTTATTTGCATTAAATACTCTCACTTTATTTCTACTTTCTACTGTATTTTTAAAGAAATGAAATTGGATCTAGTAGAAATACCTCTATTCATCTTCATATAAAGTCTTTTTATATGACTCTGTCTCAAAAGCTTTCAGAATAATCTAGCTATCCATGACTTAATATTCTTGTATTCCTATAGTAACCAATGGATTGTAATATTTACCATCACGTTTTGAGTCAGATTTGTAAGAAATTTGGAAAAATGTACCTTTCTTGAGATATGTCTTATTTATTAACATTAGGTCTCATCACAAGTCAGTGAACACCCAACAATATTTCCTTTAGGAAAGAGCCTTCTGGGAACAAAATTATACAGCTCTCTCCATGGTTTAAAAAAAAAGCTCACTAAAATATCTTTATATCTGCGCAAAACAGAGTACTTTTGCCAAAAATTGAACAACTGTGTTATGGACTAAAATTTATATGTTAAAGCCCTACACCCCAATATCTTAGAATGTGTCTTTATCTTTTGTTAGAGCCTTTTAAAAAGTTAAAATGAGGTTTTGTTTTTCAGGGTGGGCTTTAATCCAATTTGACTGGTATCCCTATAAAAAGAGGAGATTAGAACTTATAGAAGGGTACAAGGGGTGAGCACCCACAGAGAGGAGCTGGTGTGAAGAGGAAGCCAGAGGATTCCCCCTGTAGGCCTCTTGCCGAGAGGCCTCCGAGGACACCAAGCCTGTCAATACCTTGATCTTGGACTTCCAGTTTCCAGGACATGCTAGAGAATCAATTTCTGTTGTTTCAGCCACCTGTACTATTTCATCGCGGAATTCCTACCAGGCGATTACCCTGGCATTATTCATTTTTATTTTGTAGGTCTACTGCAAGGCTGGCCCTGAAGATGAGTCTGATCAAGTGTTTTGTAGGATAACATGATAAAGGAAAAGTAGGGTCTTCCCATATGATTCCTGTATTTCTGGGCAGGGCTAGAGGCCAGGCCAAGGCTCATAGTGTTCCACTTACTGCACAAAAGCCAACACTTTGCGAGAACAATAAATAAAATTATTCGCTGAATTTTATTCATACTCAACTGAAAGAAGATGAAGCTCCTGTAACTGGGCAGGGCAGTGGAGCATGTGACATGCATTTTCCGTGTCACTAAACAATACCGGCTCTCCCTTCCTGCATCCCCACACTCCTATAGTGTCTGCCAATGCTTCCCATCATTTAAAAAGTGTATGATCTGAGATGATCTTTTATGCTTATTTATTAGAAGATATCTTCATTCATTCCTCCTGCTATAACAAAAACATCACAGACTGGGTAATTTACAAGCAGAATAAGTTGATTGCTCACAGTTATGGAGGCTTGAGGTTCAAGATTAACGTGGTTGGCAGATCTGGTATCTGGTGAGCTCCTTCCAAGACA
Organism: Loris lydekkerianus; assembly: GCA_963574355.1. Classification (NCBI taxonomy): domain Eukaryota; kingdom Metazoa; phylum Chordata; class Mammalia; order Primates; family Lorisidae; genus Loris; species Loris lydekkerianus. The sequence continues at coordinate 20,807 of CAUYPK010101909.1, read as the reverse complement.
GCACCTTGAACACTGCATCCTCTGAAGGAAATGAATGCTGTGTCATGGTGGAAGGGCCAAGGGAATGGAAGAGCCAGATGTCCCAGCTATTTCCCTCTAACCCCTTTATAAGGCACTTATCCCTTTCATGAGGGGAGAGCACTCATAGCCTAATCATCTCCTAAAGATCTCACCTCTTAAAACTGTTGCATTGGGGATTAAATTTCAAATAAATTTTGAAGAGATCACAGGCATTCAAACCATAGCAAAAGATTATGCTTTGGCATTTTCCATTTTAATGCAATGGATATTTATTGATCACTACTATTTATTGGTGATAAATCAGGGAATAAATTAAAATGAAAGTTTCTATGTGCCTGGAATTCTCATTTTAGAGATGAGAAAGAGAGGGAAGAATACACAATAATAAGTAAAGTATCTTAGTATTTAAGACAGTGATGACTACAGAGGAAAATAGGCCTAAAGAGGTTGGGGTTGTATGAATAAGATTGGTTAGTGTGGCATCAAACTTTTTGTCTTATAAAATAGTGGAAGGGACCAACAAGCACTGAGGCAGAAATGTGGGATGAGAAGGGGCAGAGAATGATCTAGGTCCATTGCAAGGCTGGTCCTGAAGATGAGTCTGATCAAGAGTTTTGTAGAGGGAAGAAGAGCCTTCCAAGACTCTACCTCAATTCTCGGGGAGGAGAGTCAGAGGCCAGGACCACCAAGCCTCACAGTGCCCACTGCTTGCACTCAGTAAGTTGGAATTTGTTGGTTCTGCTGATTGTCTAGACCTTGGCTCCCTCACTCTGCTCAGCTACATGGATGGAAGTAGAGTGTTCAAGTCGTCCAGTGAAAAACCTACCTGAGCATGTCAGTTTCTTGTTATCTTCTTTTAACTCATCCCTTCATCAGTTTTTGTCCTTTATTTTCTAAATATGCAATTCATGTTTTCTGAGAGATTACCACTTCTTTATTTCAAAGTATTAAGGGGGTACAGATCTTTTTGATTACATGGATTGCTTTTGTCAGGCTTGAGCCGTGGCTTAGGTGTACCCATCACCCAGATAGTGTTCATGATTCCCAGTAGGTCAGTTCTAGCCCTTCTTCTTCTTCCCCCTCATTTCCATTGAGTTTCAATTCCTTCTGTGCACATATGTGCTCATCAGTTAGTTCCGATTTAATAATGAGCAATTACAGGTTCTCTTTTTCCCATCTTGAGCTACTTAACTTAGGAGAATGGTCTCCAGATCCATCCAAATTGTTGCAAAAGGCATTAATTCATCCTTTTTATGGCTGAGTAGTAGTTCCTGGCATATATATTATTATTTTATTTTTATTAATTTTATTAATAAAATTTTATTAATCCATTCATGAATTGATGGGCCCTTGGGTTGATTCCATTATCTTTGCAATAGTGAATTGTGCTACAGTAAACATTTGAATGCAGGGATCTTTTTGGTAAAATGACTCATTTTCCTGTGGGTAAATACCACTAAGAGAATAGCTGGATCAAATAGAAGTCTTCTTTTAGTTTTTTGAGTATTCTCCATACTGTTTCCCACGGAGGTTGTACTATTTTGCAGTCCCACCAACAGTGTATAAGTGTTCCTTTCTCTCTGCATCCACATCAGCATCTATTCTTTTTGGACTTTATAATAAAAGCCGTTCTAACAGAGGTAAAGTGATATATCTCATTGTGGCTTGAATTTGCATTTCCTTGGTGATTAGTAATGTTGAGCATTTTTTCATATGTTTATTGGCCATTTATCTACCTTCTTTTGAAAAGCTTCTGTTTGTATCTTTTGCCCACTTTAAAACTTTTTTCTAATTTACTTGAATTCTTTTTAGATTCTGATTATTATTTTAACCTGTCATTTAATACATTTATTTTGGCAGTAATCTATAAATTATGAGATTATGTGTGATAGTTTTTTCTTCTTTTTATTATCTGATCTTCTACATTTTCTACCATAAACAGGATACTATCTACATAAAGAAAAAATTGTTTCAACATATATAAATACAGCAGTAGTATTGAGATGTCATTAAGGATCACTTACAACTCTATCACCATGGTCCACTATTCAGTTTTATTTTTCCATTTCCTTTCTTTCCTTGTCAAAATTCATACATATTGAAACAGTGTTCCAGGGAGTAGAAGAATAAAAGAGCTAGCATTTTTGAGGAACTATCATGAACAAGCTGTGTAGGAAGCATGGGTATTACAATTTAAATCTTACCATAATATCTAAGTTTCTTGTATGGATGCAGAAACTGATGCTTACAGAGTTTGAATAACTTACCTGAGATCACACAGCCAGAAAGTGTTGGAACTGAGACTAGAACCCAGCATCCAGCATCCTCACCACCCCATGGCCTGCTTGCATCACAAACCCTGGGGTAGAAGGACCTTGGCATGGTAAAGTCAATTCAGCGACTAATAGACCCATAATTCTGTAATATTAAGATTCTTGAGCAAAGCATACCAAAATAGTTTCTAGACTGGCAGAAAGGTTTTATGGAAGTTGGAACAGAGTTCACATGTATGTTTGTAATCTTGAGACATAGAGGCTGATTGTCTCTGGGAAGATACTTGTAATTCTATAATTAGATGGTGCCCCTTAAATGGCTTCCAAACTAGCCTGGGCAAAACTTGTCATGCTTCTTGCAGAGTCTCAGTCTCACACACCTGTAATTCTGGCTCTATATCTACCTTTCTCACCACATTATCTGTTATGAGTATTTTGCATTCCTGGTTTTTAGACAGTGTTTTCCATATAATATATAATTATAAAAATTTTATTGAAATGAAGAGATTAATTAATCAAGAGAAAAAAACTGTGAGGAAACGAAAGAAGCAGGGCACAGAATAAAAGCCTTTGAGGAGGGGCTCTGTCACCTTCATGAAGACATCATTGGAGCCCACCAAAATGGTAAAACTAGTGTTTGTGCGCCTGGAATAAGTCTTTGCCAAGCATGATTGGACAAGACGGGTTTGTAAGTGATGTCTGTGGCTGCTGTGATGTAGACTGCACACCTCACAGGCATCACACCTTCCTTTAGACATCTGGCTTTGGGGGCCAGGGCAACACAGGTAGGCAAGAATGATGGCAAAATGTTAAAAAATAATCTGGGCTCTGTCCAGGGAGGAAAGGAAAACTGGAGTTTGGGACATCTCAATAGTTCTTGCAGGTGGGCATACAAAGACTGGCATTTAGTTAACTTTGCATCATTATAGTATTCACACATTACTTCCTACACAGGCTACCATGGACTTAGGAAGTAAATGTAACACATTGTTTTTTATCATTTTAATCTTTTTGTAGTTAAATATTAGCCTTTTGCTGTGTTAATTTATCAAATTTGTATTTGATGGTTTATTTACAACACTGTTTTCTTCTTGTGCAGAACTCCATACTGACCCATGTCTTACATTATCTCTACCAGAGAGAATTAAAGATTTTATATACAAAGTGATCTTTGAAGTCATTTCATTCAACTTGGATTTTGCAGATGCAGAAACTTGAATCAATGGAGTTTAATGTACTCATACAGGTTTAATATAAATGTGCATCCAGGGAAGAAGTAGAACCCATGACTCCATCTCTTAATCCTGTGCTCTTTCCACTCTGCATCTATGCCATCTAACTCACTGCAGAAACGCTCAGAAGAAGGTTAGTTTGTGCCACATTCTATTGTGGTCTCCAATTTGATTTACACCCTCAATTTTCTTAGAAGGAAAAACAAAATACAAAAATAAAATCGGGCATATTGATTTTTCACATACAACTATTAACTCTGCATCTTACAATGTGCAAGGAAGGACAAAAGGAGCAGACGTAATTGAATGAACACTCTTGTTACTATAGCACTATTACTGTGTGTGCTATACAAGGTCAAAGGAATTCAGAAAGAAAAATTCTTCCTATTGATATGTTGAAAAAAGACATTGGTTTAGGAATGATAAATTGTGGTTTATGAATACTAGCTGCTACTTTTATGGATTAAGGAACAGAGACATCATTATTATCTATATTAACTCTTTAGATAAGCCAAAAACTATATTTAATATGTATTTCATTAAAAAGCCAATTTATTACCTTCTAATGTTACTTTCTAATTTTTAATGTATTTTCTGTTATCTGCAGACACAGTCCAGGTGCCTAGAAGGTCAACTGGTCTATAATAAACATTCCATAAATGTTTGTGGAATATTTTGTGAAACATTTTTTTAAGTGGTTACCTGATGGTATAAAGAAGAATATCTCCCACATAATGTTGTATGTGAGAGTATTTACAAACTTTGCTTTTCATTATGTTGTTAAAAATTTAACTTTGTCAATTATTCACTCCAAGGACTTTATCTCTAGAAATTTCATTTGGAGCAGAAAAGGCCGGCATAGGAGCATGATGTTTCTTATCACGTAGATTCTCATTTGCACTGGTAACTGCATAGTCTCAGTATATAAAGTGTTCAGTGTTGGGACTTCCTGCAGCTCTGTGTGTGCATTTGAGTAAACACATGAGAAGGACTTGCTATTTAAATAGTTGAGAAACTACATTTAGAATTAACTTTATCTCCAAATACTGGGTTTCAAAAACCTAGTCATGAAATGTTGGCACTGGGGGAAAGAGAAATAGAGTGTCATTTATTTCGTTAACTAGATTTCATTAAATGTGACTGTTTACTTGTCTTGTACATTTGCAATGGACTGACTTTTTAGTTATCGTTAATGGACTCATTTTGATTTTTTCCCCTATGGACCCTTAGCTCTAAATTTCCTTTTTATCTTGAATTTGTGGTGAAATACTCTCTTTCAGTAAAGATAAAATGACTGAATGAATTTTATAAGAGGAGCTATGAGGGCAACACTTAAATGTGAGGTCAGAAGACTCATTGAATGGACTCCAGGAAAACTCACACACATCAATAAACTCGGTGTGGTCTACTGTAATATAAAACCATGCTGGTCACAGCATGCTTACCTTTCACTGCTGTCATGTTTTATTATTTCTAAGCACTATCATACCTTATCTTATTTGCTCTTCATACCAGCTCTGTGAGAAATGTAAGATGGGTATTATTATCTCCACTTTTTAATAAATAAATGAGGAAAGAGGCTTTATGGGCTATGATTAGAAGGACTTGTGCGTAGTTGAATGAGCACTAGACCCCGGTTTTATGGTTCCTCTCTGCAAGCTCTGTCCACAACATCCAATGTGTCTGAGTGACAGTTATCCTTTCAAAGATGGCAGACCTCTCTGGTCCCTTTCACTAAGCAGGAGGATATCCCTTCTATGAGGGGTTTGGGATATGTGGTACAATTTGCATTAGAAAAGGGCAAATGGCTATTCCTGCCCTTTCTTTTCTCCTCATTAGGCTCTAGAACAGAAAATAAATCTTTTTCATGAGTAGTAACATTGGAAAAAGTGCCCTAGTATATATTTATATAGCCCTAAATTAGACAGAGAAACAGAAACATTGTTCTCATTAGGCCTTGTGAAAATATATATTAGAGAACATAATGTTTTCCAGCTCACATATGAAAATCAGGAGAAGATTATTATCATTTGCAGTAGACCATATAGTTTTATGGAAGGAGAAGCGAGAGCTAAGCTCGGAACACTCTGTAATTATAAGAAATACAGTAACATCTCGGCAATATAACACCTTGGTAAAAAGGGCCTGGGGAAGGGATTCAGCTCTCCTTAACACAAGAGCTCACAAGACAAGAACCTCAGTGCTTGGCAGTCTCGCCCAGGATTGTGTCTGTAAGTAGCCCAGGCGAGGTGCATTGGGGAGTGCTCATGCTGTTCTTCCACGGACTCGCTCACGCTGACTCTTTCACTTCTGTATGCAGGGCCTCTGCCCGAGGCTCTTCTAAGAAGACTGCTAACATTAATTCACTTACTACAACTATTTCTCTTCCTCGAAGAAGTCTCTCTCTTCCTTCTGCTAAGGCAGATAGCCCTCAGGCATCTAAGGGTAATTGTTCCCGAGCAAGGTAGCTCAGCAGTCCATGTCCAGACACTAGATAAGCTGGGGCCAGAGACCTGGCCAGTCCCGGGCACTGACAATCATTGAGAACATTGTGAGATGCCGCTTCATCAGAGTCAGAGACATCAAAGATATGGTCGTATTGGTTGAGGAAACTAGAACTCTGTCATCGCAAGCATGCTCTCTTGTAGGCCTCTGGGATTCATTCCTTCCCTTATTCCATGCACACCCACCACACCCACCCACACACAATCCCATGCACACTGGAGTGTGTGTTGGTGAACAGGCGGCCTACTGGTTTGATAAAAAATGGAAGCAGATGATATAGGAGCTACATACTCCCATCCCAAATAAGCATTTGAGGAAGATGACTTGATTGCAATTCTTATAGCTGTATAGCATGTATGAGAGTAACAGCGACTAACAGGGAAACCTGTCAATGGACTTTACAGGGGTGCCCCTTAGGGTTCCCTAGGTCCTAAACTGCACAAATGCCTCACAAGGGATGGCAATTACATCCTGTGTCCTGTTTGCTCATTACACGTCTTGAACCATAACCAGTGTGTTGTGTTTCCAGGGCTGGCAATAGATTTAGGTTGATCCCCCAATGCACTTTACCTTGTGATGACCAACACGGCTTCCGGCAATGCCTGACCAGACCAAGAACCGCCTGGAGTTAATTAGATGATACTCAGGATTTTTCACTTTCTCAGCATGATGCTTGTTTTAGTTTAAGTTCTTTGGTTACTTTTTTACATTCCCTGTGCACTTGGAAGGTAAAATCTTTCCCTGTGAAGCTCTTACATTTACATTTCCTCCTATGTAATGAGCTCAAACCGACCACTTGTCTTTCGATCCCAAACCAAATTCCTAGGAGGGAGAGTGTCATTTGTCTACCTCTGATTCAGTGAGTAAGAATAGAGCAGAGTTATGTGTGGATAACAGTAGTTGAAGTAGTTGGTCATCAGGCAATTTCCAGGGGTCGCAGCTACTATACCACCCTGAAACAATCATCCCAAAGATGGTTGTCCAAGAGTGTTGATTGAAACAATAATGACACAAATTTACACAGATGTGGTGCTGTACAGATTACAAAATACTTTTGTGTACTGTGTTATGTTAGTTTAATAATAATGGAGAAAGAGGGATTTTTGCAAAGGGAGAATATTAAATATACAGTAGAACCTCTCTAAGTTGACACTCAGGACTGTAAAAAACAGGTCAACATATGGATGTGGGGAACATAAGGAACTAGGCCTACTGTACTGACACGTGCTCGTGGTGCAAGTCTGGTCTGTGAAACGTAGGCAAAATAAAGGAGGTTTTCAGTGTAGGGAACTGGTCAGCTATGGTGGTTCTATTTGTAAATATCTCTAATTAAATATTGGTACACACACATATTTAAAGGAACTTCTCCCTATAGAATTTATGTGTAAACCTGTATGTCTGCGTGTGTGTAGGGATCTTCGCCCTATAGAAACTATATCATGGTTTAGTGAATTTTTATAGTATGTGTACACATGTGTGTCCGTATGTGTGTAGGGAGATGAAACAATACGAAAAGAAATAACAGCAACAAAACAGTAGAATAAAGCAATAAAAACCTAAAAACATACCTAATATCTTCCCATGAAAGGACAGGAGACTGAAAAGCAAACCAGAAAGAGCAAAAGCAAATGCAAATGTCGTCACAGATCTTAGAAGTTCTAAAAATTTGTGCCCGAACAATGCTAGAAATTTGGAGGGTGATGAGGAAGTTTCCTTTTGCTACCAATGTAGCTGATGTCCCAAGTTACCCAAGAACGGGCGTGTGTCTTGGGAATTCCAGGACCTGTAATGAGCCAAGCTAGAGGTGGGAGAGTGAGGAGGAGAGTGGGTGGAGACTCAAAGCTAAAGAGCCAGGCCAGGAAGGGGAAACACCCAACATTCAGTGTGGAGGGCGTCCTTGACAAGAGGGAAGCCAGACTGAGAGGCTGGGGAAATGCTGGTCTGGCCTTTCTGGGCTCAGAGCCCAGGAGATACCGTCTGAGGTGGTGGATCTAACGGGAAACAGGGAGAAAATTCTCATGTGATACCAACAGAAACTGACTTGAATCCCAAAGAGCAAAGGCTCCACTCCCTTTCAGAGTAAAGGCATGACAGAATGCAGCCCACACTTGGGGCGAAAGTATAAAAACCAAGGCTAGGCTCTCAAGGGAAGACCTGTAGACCTGCAGACAGGAAGAGGACTACCTTCAGGGAACTCCTGGAAGGGCTCTGCTGCTGCTGCTTACCCCTGGCTTAAATGGCCTGACTCCAGGAGACTCTGTGTCTGAGATGTGTGCCCCAGGTTTAGCTCTTCCTCTGAGGCTTATAGGAGCAGCGGATGGGTACTCCATGCACTGCCCTGAGGTGGCCACAATGGCAGCTGTGTGGCTGCACGGTCCTGCACCACACCACAAGTCACATGTGCTTACTTAAATTAAAATTTAAATGAGCTAAAGTGAGAAGCCCAGATCCTCAGTCACGTGAGTCACATTCCAAGTGTTTGATGGCCACATGAGACCTTCTACTATTGCTCAGCACCTACGCAGAAGTTTTCTATGTTCGTAGACAATCCTGTTGGATAGCACTGCTCTAAGAAAACCTGAATTGAGGTTTTCATCTGAGAGGGGAAAATGCCTGATGCTGCTTCCTGGGAGGAACCCCCAGATAAAGGAATCCTGCAGAAAAGAGGATTCCTCAATTCAGGGTCGCCAGTTTTTGGTGACAACCTCCAGTCCCCTCCAGTGCCCTCTGTCTTCTTTCCTTTGTAATATTCTCTACTGCATAGAGCATGAGACAGACGAGCAGTAGCAGCAGCAGCTGCAGGGCGTCTGCGGGGACGTGGGGACGTGGGGACATGCACGGTGACGTGCCCATTGCCTGCTGCAGACTCACTGCTCTGTGAGGACGGGAAGATCTGTTCTGTGGGTCCATGGGGATCACCAGCACCACTTAAAAAAATCTTAGGTTTCTCCCCAAATGTGTTCTTGGTAACTATAAATAGGTTCCACAGAGTGACATGCTCCAGTTGACTACCCTGGTTATAGTTACTTAATAGATAAGCTAACTCCTCACTTCTCATTGAACAGATAGGTGGGCAGAGAGGGTATTGGGGGTGCAGCAGTCACCAGGGTGGAGAACACCCACATATGCAAAATGCAGGCTATTCTCTGGCTAGAGAGACCAGGGCCAGAATAATTACCAGGGGGAAAAAATAATATTTTCGCTGACAGTTGAGGGCAGTTAGTTTCCCAGGGAGAAGCGCTGGTGGCAAAGGCCTTTACACAGGGAGGCCTTTGTCATTTTATGGATGCTCATCTGTCAACTGTCAGCTGGTTTCAAAGGGACTCTGGCCATAATGTTTTCCTCTGCACCTTTCCCATCATGGTGGCCCAAATTTCCCTAACTAACCATTCGTCTTCCTATTTGCCTAGTCTGGTCACTTACAATGAGCAGAGATGTAGTGGTGATTCTGCAGCTGCAGAGAGTAAGGGCGAGGGGCGGGTGGCTGAAAGGGGGGCTGCCAGGAGGGGAGGGCTCAAAGAAGGAGCTTAGCATCTCTATGGAAGCACTCTTGCCCAGGGAGGAGTTTTTTTGTCTACACGTTGTTCCTGAGGAGAAAAGGGTTGAGCTGAGCGTGAGGTTGGCAGGGCAGAAGCAGAGGACCCAGCAGGGTGCAGTAAATCCTAACACCCACCCACCCCCCTTAGGCTGTCAGGGCCCGCCCACATGACAACGTCATCCTTGCAAATTCCAGGGGAAATTAAGTGCAATTGTCAGAGATATACTAGTGCATGGAATCAGCCATGCTGACTGGGAATCACAAGTCACAGTTTTATTTGTCCTATATTACTATTGGCAAATTGGAAAGTAAAACCACAACATACTAGGAGCATCAGTGGCTCAAGTTACAGCTCTTCCACAGCACGCTTGATGTGTCCTTGTCAGCAAGTCCTTTTGGCTGCAAAATAAGAATTATACAAATATTCACCTTATGGTTGTTTCAAGGTTAACTTTTTCTTGACTGTGCTCCTTTGCTAAACTTTTCATTTTTCCAGCTCAGTATCATTTCTCTTGGGTTTGACTTTTCCAAATTCTCCTATTTATTTATTTATTTATTTATTTATTTATTTATTTATTTTTGTTCAAGTCACCATCATCATGCAGTGCAGGCCGGGCTTACAAGCAGCCATGCGCAGGCCTGGGTCTGGGTGTACAGGCCCTGGCGGGCCTCCATTCATGTGAGTGGGGAGGATACCACAAAGGCCAAAACTTGCTCCCATTCCATCTTGATTTCTCTTACATTGTCCACTTACATTCCTCTCCTGTTTCTTTTTCTTACTAAATTTCGCAAAAATTTTATATGATAAACTGTTTAAGAGCTTTATCTGTCTGACGTGTGCTCCTTCCGCCATTTTCTCACTTATAATTGAGGAGTTCTTTGCTGCAAAATGTTAAATTCTGTGCTGCGTGTATCAATCTCTGCCTATTGTAGTTTCTTCTTCTGTTTCATGTTCTAAAATTTTTTGTCACCCTCAGATCCAAAAATTATCAACTTTTCTCCTTTTTAAAAGAAAAAATAGCTCATTTAACCAACTGCTACTACATTTTTGCTTTCTAGTGTCTGAATTATTTTTTTTTATATATGTGGACTATGTTACTGTGTGTTTTGGGAAGTCCAAAAGCCAGACCCTTGCTTTCCTGTATACTAGAGATTTAGGTTTGAAGTTCCACTTGGCCAATCACCCCTCTCATCCAGTAAAGTTAGTGAGGTTAAAACAAGATAAAAACACCTAAAACATGAACAGTTTCAATTTCCCTAAAATTGTTGTGGATCTATCTCGGGTTCCAAGGTGTCAGCTGTGGCATTTAGCATTTATAGGCAGGGCCCACAGGCCAACCACTTAGTTCTGTGACCAGGCCATGCCAAGAGAGTGCCCTTGTACAACTTAGAAAAAGGCACCCCTCAGGGGCTCACAGGCTCTCAGATGCACAGCTTGGCAGATAGAACTTTTGTGTGAAGACACAGGCATCTTTTTCTCCAAGCTGACGTGACCCACATCAGGATGTATGGCTTGGTGAGCAAAAGGTGGGCTCGCCCCTAATTTTGGCCCTTAATTATCTCTTCAGCCAAATATCTTTCAGTAGTGAACAACCTTCTTAACAATAATAGGTGGCCTTATTTCCCAAGACAGTTGCACGGGTTTCTCATTAAATGCGTGCTCTACTTAAAATCCTTCCAATACGTTTCTTTTCAGCTTAAATTATCCAGAGTCAGTTTTCAGTACTAGCAACCAAGAGCCTGCCTTGGCATGGTGGTGCTTTTTCTGTGCAGCCATATATACACGTATGTATTTTATTTATTTACTCAAATATAACAAATTGTTAACGAACAGACCTTACAATATTTATGTTAATATATATATTTCTCCTATACTTTTGAAGGAGAGCCTCTGTCTTTTGAAATCTTACCTTTATAGCAAACAATTTCTTTTATACACCGAGGTGCTTGTGGTTATTTTTCTGCCCCTTTTGTGTGTTCGTTCTTGCGCCAGCAGGTCCTTCTTCCTCAGCCTATGTGTCGGAGGCTTACCTAGAGAGCCTGCCTCTGAAACTGGAGGGGAGGATGTGGGAAGGGGACAGACAGAGGCACTGAGAAGGGAATTTGAGACAGTTTCTGATAGCCTCCATTTTCCCTGAAATTATAATGCTAAGTCAAAGATCAAGTGGCCTCTAACACCAGCTGGCCTTTCTGGGGCACCTTCAGGACCCTCACTGAGTATGTCCATTCCTGTATTTGAAAACATACATGTCAAGCACAGAAATTATACCTTTCCCTCCTTACAGTCTGGTGGAAGATCTGTGGCTGCTAACTGTAATACGAAAGCAAGCAAAACAGCTCAGCATGGTAGGGTCTGAGTGGTCTGCTTGAGTATTTAGACAAAGTGAATTTTGAAATAGAGGAGAAACGTCATTAAGCTCTCTGCCAATGTGCTGTTATATTAGATTTCAGCAAGTTTAATGGCAGAAGAAAAGTCAGAGCAAAGTATGTCTCATGTCCCAGGCTCTCCCTTCCTTGGATTTTGGCTTAAATCTGAATGAGTTGTGGCACGAAAGTTCTCTGTGTGCTCAGAGCCACAAAGCCCACAGAGCGTCACTTGACTTCTACCCCCCAAAGATGTGAACTTTGATTTTCCCAGGGGGGAGATAAAAGAGAGAACAACCAAGTAAGAGATGCTATTGAATTGACTCTCATAATTGCCACACTCTAGGACAGTAGGAGAGTGGGAATTTTCTCAATGGACTAACGTGGGCCCAGGCTCTAACATCCGCCCATTTCAATCCCCACTGACAGATCTGAATAAGGAGTGTTCCTGTGCAGATGATACAATTGTAGTGTCACAAATTAGGTGTGGTCTTAATGAACAACTGACCTTGTTATCGGGATTTACTAGAAAGGAGGGCTATCGGTCAACTCCTTCCAAACCAAAGTTGGTACTGTTGGCAGGCTCACCTCTGCTTCAGCCTCACCGTCCTTTGTAGCAACTCACTTTGTTTAGGAAAGTGAGGCACAATTGCGTTGTTTATTTTGGTGAAGGACGCAAGAAGTTCCACGGTGTGTGAGAGAAATTGGATGTGGCTTAAGTGCCCCTCCTGAGATTTTTACGGTCAAAGTAGAAAAATCTGTTTTGTAAATTGCCCAATTAAAATTCTTACCACCCACACTCTACGGCAGAGAACACTGACATCTTCCTTATTGGTTCTGTGTGTTCAGGTAGATTTAAAGAATTACTTCCTGAAGAGAATCTTGGCCCTGCCTTAGGTCCTGTCTACTCATCTTCAAGGGGAAATGAGATGGCCTCTCTCCAAGGCTGTTTAACTTTTATTCATTCCATCCCTAGCTCAGCTGGCTTTTAAAGCATATAGCTCTGCACTTAACTTGCCACATAAAGTGACTGCACTCCAGGGACTTGTTAGGAAATATATTCTCAGTATCATTGCCGATCAGTAGCTATTTAAATCTCTGGAAGGCAAAATGTATTGGTCCTGTTAATTGGAACTCCCAGGAACCTCTCAGATCCATTGACACGTGTCCCTTCCCCACAACACTCTCATCTTCACCACCAAGTCCCTTGCATCACAAGGGCCTCTGAACTCTTCTCACTACATTTACTTCTATTCTAACCCTTCCAGTCTCCATACATCACCCTGAGAAATTTTTAAAAATACAAATCTAATTGGGCCACATCCACTGTTTACAAGCCTTCACTGCCTTCTGACTATTCTTAGGTTCAAGTTTAAAATCCTCATTCCATCCCACAATGTCTAGGCATATCCAGCCTCTATCTCCCTTTCTAGACTCGTCTCTTAACACCTTCTTCTTGCCCTCCAGCCTCCAACCACGCTGGCCTCCCGTTGACCCCTCCAATGTACCAAATGCTCTACCTCGGGCCTCACATGTGCTACTTGCACAGTTGACGCCTTCTTCCTCTGCTTCCTCCCTTCACTCCCATGATCCTCTCTCTTTTCTCCTGGATATGACAACCTCCATCCGTGGCTGCATGAATCCTATTCACCTTCTTGTCTCAGTTGATTGTCACTGGCTTTCTAGATGTTTCCATTAAACTGCTTATCATAGTTGATAGTTGTTAATTATGTTTTGATTTTTGAGATTATTGGATAAGCTTCTGTCATTCTCCTTCCCAAATACAGGTGCTAAGACTGTACATTAAAAACTATTATTTCTCAAGCTTAGCGTTGGGCTTTGCAAATAATGGATCTTTAGTAAATGCAAAGGAAGAAAATAATTGCCACAGAGGTATGGAGTTCTTCCATTCTTCTAGGGAATTTCAGAGTCTATCCTTGGATAAGGTCAATTAATGAGAAGTATATAGTTCTAGATCCCTAAATATTGCTTGTCACTACCCCCACCCATCATATAATTACTTTAATTTAAATATGCCTTGGAATGATTTCATCATTATATAACAGGGGATGTTATAAAAGAGAATTTTATAAAAAAAAGTATTTGCTATAAAGGATATTATCCATTCCATAGAGACCCAGAGAAAATAAGTTTCTCCAAAATAGTCATGCTTCTTTAGAGCCTTTGGTTGGTTTTTACTTTATAAACACTATAAAAATAAAAAATTAGTACTATTTTTTTCTTTAAGAAGTCTAATTGGTGACCCACTTTTGGCAAATGTGTAGGATTTCATGCCATACTTTTTATATGCTAAACTTATCAAGAAAATATGTTGTTACTTTCTTATACTTTTTAGTATACTTTGCCTCGATTTTCTCACCTCTCATGAATTTATTTGTGTCTTCATAAGCCATCTTAAATCCTTCCTTGAATAAGATGGGGTATAAATAAACAAACAAGCCATGTATAATAAATGCTTCTCAGCAACACTTCTGTGCATTTCCCTAGAGGTACCAAAACAATTGTGAAAATAAGGCCAAAGAGTTTTCAGTTCCCCTTATAGTCACAGAGAATCACTTAGGGCTCCCTGAAACCATTCCCTAGATAGAGTCAAGTTGCTTTCTTAGTAATTCCATTCATAAATACACATTGGCTGTCTGATAGAGCACTCGAGATCTTGATAATCAAAAGCTTATTGTGTGTCTGAGAAGTTTGAAAAGGAAATTGAAGCTAGTACCAAGGGAGAATAGAATAGTTAGACGTTTTCCTTCAAAACCAGCAGGAGGTCATTTAAAGTATAATGTAATGCACAACTTTTAACTTTATGAATCTTTTTGCTTTTTCTGCTCTTTTTGTTTTGTATTTACAGTAGTAAGGTTACTCTATCATACATAATTAACTTGCCATCTATAGAAGGAGAAAAAAAATCCAAAGTTGGTCCTCGTCTTCTGTGATGGAAAGATAGGCATGTTTGACCTTGTAAATTTCTTGAAAAGAGATCAAACATTTAAAAATGTTAAAATGTCAATATATTCATACCTCTACTCTCCTTTCCCTGCCCTCACACCCAAAATATAATTATGAAGTAGAAACAGAATCACTGTAGTAACATTTACGAAAAAAATGGAGAATGGAATACACGATAGTCACAGTGCATAGCAATAGTAAGTTCCTCTGGGCAAGAATTGTAAAGAAATGCTCTGGTTGTCCAGCTTGGTTGCTTTCCCTCTGGTCTATGGAATGGTCTCCTAGCACCCTTGTCCTCTGCAGTCTCTACTTCTATCCTCTGGAACTTCCTTCTCCATTTCCCTCCATGAACATATCTGGGGTGGGCAGTGGAGCAATGCCTTTTGGGAGCTTCACAGTGTTTAGGTCCTGTTTCCTGGGGGCACAGAGTTTGGAGCCCAGGAATTACTTAAGGGCCAGCCAGGCTTTTGCAGACTGAGTCTGTGGTTTCTTTGGCCATATTATCCCCTCAGGAATGTGGGGCTCACCCTACACAAATACCTGGTCTTGATAGATATATACTTTTTAATTACAAATCTCTTGCCTTTGACTTTCTTTTGTAATACCTTTCCTCTCATCTAATTAGTGGCTCCCTTGCAGCCATCTGAAGATAACCTTTATGAATTGATATTTGCCATGGAGTTATTTCTTATTGACTTGCTGAGAACAATTATGAGAAGATGCTTGAAAACTATGTTGAGGCGGAGTCCTGTCTGCAGCTAAACCATCATTCCTTGCCAATCCAGATACACAGGCAGTTAGGTTTCTCATCTCTACAAGACCCCATATTACTGGGTTCTCAGTAATTTATGCACCACAAGCCAAGAATGTTCTTTTCTACTTCTATTATTGCTGATGAGCTACCTCTGGCATGAGTTTCATCTTTCTCCTTTAGGATTTTACTGAAAGTGGCATGAAGTAGCCAGCATGCACACACATCCTGAATTTTTCCTAAAGCTTCAATCAGCTCATGGTTTGCCTTCCAAAGTTCTGCTGGAAATAGCTTTGCAACATTTCAATCCATCTACATCCTACCAAATCCACTAAGCCAGTGATTCCTTTTAGGTGTATTTATTTGTAGTACCTCACTCCTAGCCACCAGATTCTGAATCACTTAGGATTAGATGTAGCCAAGAGTGATAGAAATCCCCGGTAACTCTGTCTCATAGCACATAGCGTTTCTTTCTCACACACTCACAGTATTTGGGAATAAGTGGTCCAGCCCAGCATAGAGGTTCTTATTGCTTAAATACTTAAAGACTTAGGTCCTCTGCAACAACTGCTCTATTTTCCCTAGAATCTTACCCTGTCCTCATGGCCCAAGACAGAAGACCTACCATGAAGACCACCTCCCAAACAGCTGCTACTTTCAGCAAAATCCTACCAGGGACAAGAAGGAAAAGAAGAAAGGCACGCTTCCTGTCACAGTGGCACAGACCACGGCCATTACTCACACGCTATACCCAGGAGCAAATGCAGCCTTCCATTTTGGGTAGCCATGTACTTAGCTAAAAACCAGAGCTGCTATTATTGTAGGGAAATAGGAAGCTGACTTGTGGGACATAATAGTAATATTCACAACTGCATAAATTAGAGAATAATAAGGATCAGACATGGAGGGGACAGCAGACTTAAAGGTCAGGTTGTCAAACAGCACCCCCTGTCCCCATGAGCAGGAGCCTGGTGGAGGCAGGAAGTTTGTAGGAGGAGACTCTGGGGAACAGAGAACAAGAAGTGAGCTGTTGAACTTGGCTCTCACTGGGACAGGTCTCAGAGATTTAGTGGGAAGCCTAAGGAGACTCATCAAATTGTGATCTAATTTTAATGACTATTAAGAGCCTCTAAACAGCCTGCAGAACAGTGTTTCTTCTTTTAGCCAAAAATCTAAAGTTGACTTTAGAATACTCGAATAAAGTGTGGATGGTTTCTTCTTAAAAAAAATATGTGTTTGAGGAGGAAAAAAAGTGTGCTGACCTGGTTCAAGGAGTTAAACTGATCCTAAGAATCAAGATTAGACATAACTAAAATTCTGAACAGATATGACAGGAAGGAAAATCACTGTGAGAAAAGTATAGGAGAAAAAAAAGATCAATGAGAATATTATGTCCTCGGACCTCTACATATGTTTGGATGAGTGTATAGTTCATACAAATGGGTGGGGGGGTCTCAGTGTGTGACACAAATTTGGGGGGCAAGACACAATTATAAGAGGGACTTTACCTAACAAATGCAATCAATATAACCTGTACCCTCAATAAATCCCCAACAATAAAAAGATAAAAATAAAAATAAAAAGAAGTGGACTTAATATTTCAATTTAAATAGTTTATGTAATCTTACAAGCATTTTTAGAATCTGAAGTTTGGAAGTAACGACGTATGTTACTGGAACCATTTACTTTCTCTAAAAGAAACTGATTTAAGGAAATGAAGAAGAATAACTACATCAGGGGTTCTCAACCTTCCTAATGCCGCAAGGTATTTTCCTTGTTAAAAAGGTGTGATAGAGAACCACTGATAATGAAGTCGTGATGAACATCCACAGCCCCATGCTAGGAGTTTCATATGCATCTCTCTGTGACAATATAATACAAAGAAGCAAAAAGGAGTGCAAGAAGTGGGCATATCCATAGACCAATAGCTTCCAGACTTTTCTAGACTTAGGGGAACTTACAGACTAATTTCAGGGCCTCATCTAAGACCTGCCAGACCCAGGTACCCAGGACTCAGAGACATTGGTTTTTATAATCTAAAAACCACCCGCCTATTATTCAACATGGAACTGGCATCTGGGAATCACTACTCCAGACATTTAATGAGAGGGACGGGAAGCTTGCCTGTCTCCTAACACAGATCACAGAACTGCCCAGAGATGAATGAAGGCTGGCAGTGCTGGGAGCAGCTCCCCCACCTGCCCTGCAGCTTCACGTTCCCTTCTGATGAAACACAGCTCCTGGTACCTTCCAGACTTCCTTGACGGGAAGCTCCCTCCTTGAATGCTGATGAAGCAATGAGGGAAACACATACCTGGGCGCCCCTGCCTCCGCCAGGCTCCTGTCCGGGTGATCACTGACTGCGTCCACAGGAGCCAAGAGGCTCAGGAGCCCGCAATGGAGCAGCCCGGCCTCTGGAGAAGAGGACAGATGAGGGCAGGATGGACCCGAGGGGTATGGGGATGGTTCAGAGGCTCTGCAGGAACCGGGACTGGCCAGCCCAGCCCCACACTATGAACTCGCGTGGCCATTCTTTCTATTACAATCAAATCGACCTCCCCCGCCCCAAAAAACTTCTTACAGAGCTTCATTGTCATTTGTAAAGATGAAACTTACCCGGCTAAAGAAAAGAAGAGTAAGTTATAGAAAGAAAGTGGAAAGGCCAAGGCGGAAACGGCCATCCCTGTAGCCCAAACACTTGCCCCTCAGGCGTCCCTACCCTGCTCTGTCTTCAGTGGTCTCTCTGGCCTGGTCCTGAACATAAAGATCACAACGGAAGTTTTGAAACAGACTGTGTAGTGGTTCATTACTTCACTTCCAAGAAACACAATCGACAGCACCATCCTGTTGTGCCATACAAGTTTCAGCTTGGGTGGCGCCTGGGTGTCGCTGGGAGTGTCACTTATTTCCACCCAGGTGGCTCAGCTGTGGAGCTGGGAAGAGCCGCACTGTCTCCACATGATTTTCTATGATTTAAAAATGGGTCAAAGGAGTCTCAAAGCCTGAGCATTTGCAACAGGCTTTGGGGACCTTACTCCTTCCTGCACAACAAGACTTTGGTGATTTCAAGACTTCAGAAGAAGCCAAAGTTCACTGAAAGATGAGAGGAAGAGGCATCAGGGGACCACAGTGACTGAGGAAAATGTTATTGTGGACAAAATGGCTCACAAAAACAAGTGACATTTAAGGACAATGAAGTTGCACTACAGGTTGGATAGCTATCACTTTCCAAAATCCAGCATGATTACCTTCAAGTCAGGAAAGTTTCATTCCCTGGGTGCCTCCCACTGACAGATGAGCAAAAGCGCCTCCTCCGTATAGCATGGAGTAAGGAAATGCTGGTAGGATTGGGTGGAGGTGAGTCTAGACAGGTTTCTAATGTGGTTACTGGGGATGACACTTGGATTCACTAGTTTGACCTGGAGAATAAGCTTCAGTCAACAGTGTGGATTTCCTCCCACCACCTTGAAAATCCACCAACAAAGTGAAGGGTCCCTGAAGTGTCAGTAAGAACTTGGTGGCAACTTTCTTCTCCAAAAGCAGTTATGTTGCAACTATTCCTCCGGAGGAACAAAGAACTGTCACTGCTCAGTGGTACACAACAGTATGCCTATGAAAAGTTTTGGGGAAGCTTCCAGAATGGTGGCCCAGGCCAGAACCACAGAGGACTCTTTTGCACCATGACAAAGCATCCCTCAAATGATGCCACCACTCAGCCATGACAAAGTGTCCCTCAACATGGCAGATGCCACCATCCAGCTCCTGGAGTCCACAGAGGGAAGCTTATGACTCATCCACAGTCCTGATCTGGCCCCCTGGGATTAAAAAATAGTATGCACAGAAGAGGGTTCTTGAGGCCTTGGGGAAACTGTTCACACCTACAAAAGTGAGCTTACAGCACTTGAAGAAAATGAGCAGAAAGAGTGTTATTGAAAATGATTTACAAGAATGCAAAAGTGATGATTTTGAGAAAATATACTAATGAAAAGGATTTAACATTTCTTAATCTTAAAACTTCCGTAGCATTTCTTGTATTTTGGGTAGCAGATCCCACGTGGTGTACTCTGGGAAAGATAAGGTGAACCTTTATCTCAAGGAATAACCAGTGGTTGGAATGGATGAAGGGTGCAAAAGTCTAGATTAGAGTTATTTATTAATAAGAGCCTCAATTTTTGTTTTTTACATACAAGTATTAATTTCAAGCAGAGAGGAAAAGAGCTTATTTCAGTTTTATTTGCCATGTTTCCTTAAAGCCATGTGTACACTTGTCATGTTGAGATGACACTGGTTCAGTAAGTGCTAGGGGATCAGTTCCAGGTCTGGAAAGAAAAGAAGAGTGGGAAGAGTGAAAATTTATAAGATCTGAAAATTGGACATAAGGGGTTTTGAGGAAATCACCCAAATGCTGGGGCTATACGAGCTTTAGAGCAGTTGCATAATCTCTCTCTCTGGCTTTTGACAGAAGCGGTCCCTACGACTGCACTGGTGTTGAATGAAATATCCCTAGTACTCCGGATGGCCCGGCCAGGAGAATTAGGCAGTTACATTGGACAAGTATCAGAGACTTTCAAAAGGCATTTCTTTGGGATTTTCCCTTTCAAAGGATTAGCAAATCCTGTCTTTGCAAATCTATCAGTACTATTTTTTTGTTGTTGTTGTGCTTATCACAGTCCTGGATACAGAGTAAGATGTCAGGAAGTTCTTTTTCATTTTTGTTTAATAAATGTGTAAGTATAATTCTGTGTCAATATTTACTATATTCAACAAATGCATATTCATTCCTACTATGAGAGTAGCACTGTGTCAAACTAGGTAGGCATTAGAGATACATAATCTGGTATCTCCTCTCAAAGTGCTTACATTCTAGTGGAGAAAACTGGTGTTAATAACATTGACATACAAATAAATATGTAATTATAAATAATGGGGGATGCAGTTTGGTCTGCAGATCAGGAATATCTTCACCAAGGAAGTGACAGTTGGGGGGGAGACAAGATGGCGGACTGAAGCCAGCTTTCCACAGAGGCTCCCGTCCAGAAGGAGAGTTAAAGGATGGAAATTTAGTAAGTAACCTGGAGGATTCGAGCTACACCAGGAGAGAAGGTTGGAGATCGCACATCAACACCACTGAGGTGAGCTGAGACCACAAGGACACA
>CAUYPK010101908.1:0-80182 GCA_963574355.1 Loris lydekkerianus | reverse complement strand
CCAATTTGTGTTAAATAAATTTGCACTTTTTATTTTCCTAAGCCAAAATTCCATTGGGTCGCCTTGGATGCAGGTTTATGGCGGCTTTTTTTTTTTTTTTTTTTTTTTTTTTTTTACTTTTCTATAAAGTCAGCATTTCTCCAGCCATTACATGTACTACCTGGAACTCTGAATGCCAAATTCTCATTTCAAAGAAAACATAGAAAATCTTCAAGATCTGGGATCAGCCGATGGACACCAAAGGCACAATGCATAACAGGGCAAGAATGATAAATTGGACGCAGTGGTTTGCACCTGTTTCCCAAAGTTCCTGTGTTGGAAACCTGATGCCACTGCACCAGTGTGAAGTGGGACCTATAGGAGGTGATTGGGTCATGAGGGTTCTGCCCTCCTGAATGGACTGGTACTGTTTACTCAGAAGTGGGTTCATTATTTCAGGGGTGGGTTCCTGACACAAGGTGAGTTCAGCCCCCTTCCCCTCTCTTGCCCTTCCCCCTGCTGCCACGTTATGATACGGCAAGAAGGCCATCACCAGATGCAGCCCCTTGGTCTTGGACTTCCCAGCCTTCAGAACCATGAACCAAATACATTTCTGTTTGTTACAAATTATCAAGTCCGTGTTACTGTCATAGCAGCACAACACAGACTAAGGCATTGTACTTCAACAAAATTAAAAACTTTCGCTCTCTGGAAAGACACTGCTAATGGAAAGATAAACAATAAATTGAGAGAAGATACAAATCACATATTACACAAAAAAAGTGTCCCTCATAATATAAAGCACTCTCAAAATTCAACAGTAAGAAAATAACCCAATGAAAAAGGAGCAAAAGCTTGAACACTTTATCAAAGAAGATATACAGGGAGCAAATAAGCATATGAAAAAGATGTTCAATGTGGCCGGGAGCTGTGGTTCAAGCCTGTAACCCTAGCGCTCTGGGAGGCCGAGGTGGGTGGATAGCTTGAGCTCATGAGTGAGACTAGTCTGAACAAAAAGCAAGACCTTGTCTCTACAAAAAATAGAAAAACTGAGGCAAGAGGATTGCTTGAGCCTGAGTTGGAAGTTGCTATGAGCTATGATGCCATGGCACTCTACCCAGGGTGACAGCTTGAGACTCTGTCTCAAAAAAAAAAAAAAGAGGTTCAACATCATTAGCCACCTAGGAAATGCAAATTAAAGGTATGATGAGACACCACCACACACCTATTATCGTTGCTAAAATTGAAAAGACTGAAAACATTGAGCCCTGCTAAAAATGTGAAGCACTTAGAGTCCTCGCATGTTGGTAGCAACGTGAAATAGTGAAGTTGCTCTGGAGAACGGTTTGGCAATTTTCTATGGGGTTAAACATACACACCATGCCTGACCCAGCAGGTGCAGCGTTGTGTGTTCCATAGATGCGGGTTTCTCACCCTTAGCCCTGCTGACTCGTGGGCCGGATCGTGCCTCTTGTGGGGCTGTCCTCAGCATCCCTGACCTCTGCCCCAGAGATGCCAGAAGCACTTCTGCCTTGTGACAATCAAATGTGTCTCAAGTCATTGCCAAATGTCCCCCGGGGGCAAAATTGTTGCCAGTTGAGAAATATGGCTCCAGACAAAAGAAAACTTTTGTTCACACAACAACCTTTGCATAAATACCTATGGCAGCTCTATTCACAAGAACTAGAAACAACCCAAATGCCCTTCAGTGAATGAATGGCTAGGTGAGTGGTGGCCCAGCTCACCTGCACAACAAAATGCTACTCAGTAAGGGAAAGAAATGAACTATTGATACACAAGGCAACTGAGATGAATCTCAAAGGCATTATTCTGAGTGAAAAGAGCCAGTCCAAAGATCATATGCTGTGCAATTTTACTTCTATGACATTTTCACAGAGACAAAACTACAGGGGCAGAGAACATACTGGTGTTGCCAGGAAGGGGTTAGGGGTGGGGAAGGGGTGTGGCTCTCCAAAGGGGAAGCTTGAGGGAGTTTTACATGAATGTAAACAGCAAAAAACAAAAACAAAAACAAAAAAAGAAGTCAATTTTATTATATGTGATTTTTAAATAGTCAATAGGAACAAGGAAGGGAAGGTAAATTATAAAGGAAATGGGCTCTTGTCATTCCCTATTTTCTTTCTTTAATTTAAAGGATGATTTCTAGCTAAAGCCTTTGTGTTCAAACCTACCTAGAGAAGAGGAAAGAAAATCTCTCGGCTTTTCTGGTCATCACCTGTTTCTGGTTGATTGTGACTCCAGAAGAAACAAATATTTGGATATTTTAGTGGTGGTAGGAGTCTCTCCTCTAGGAGGGCTCTGTCTGTCCCACTCTCCCTGTGGCCTGGGGCAGCTTAGATCTCTAGGCAGAGTTGCGGGGACTCCGCCCACTCTGGGCTGCTGAGATCCAGCTCAGGAAGGAAAAGACAGAGCAGGAATAAGAGAAGGGAAGGAGAAACAGTATCTTCCTGCCACCACCACCCAAATGATGATACAGAACAAATACTGGAGAAGACCACAACACTTTTCTTGATTTGGACCAGAGTCCCAGGAAGTCGCACAGAGGGCAGCAGCCCACAGCAGGGTCCTCTTACAGAGAAATCTGGGTTGCGGTAAACCCAGTCTGCTGGTCCCCCCAGGTTACCGTTGTCTTAGTTCTCAGCTCATTCGAGCCTCACAACAAACAACCCTCTGCAGTGGGGACTATAATTGTTCTCGCTAGAACTTGAGAGTCCACCTGTCTTGGTCCCGTCGGGCTCCTGTAACTAGATGCCTTAGGGTGGGGAATTTATAGACAGCAGAAATTTGTTGCTCCCAGTTCTGCAGGCTGGGAAATCCAAGATTAAGGTGCCAGCAGGTTCTGTGTCTGGAGCGGGCCTGCCTCTGATTCACAGATGGCACTTTCTTGCTGTGTCCTCCCGTGGTGGACGGAGAGAACAGGCTGTCACTAATCACCTCCTGAAGGCCCCATCTCTTAATACCGTCACCCTGGAAATTGTTTCAACATATGAATTTGGGGGTATGTGTGACACAAACATTCAGACCACGGCAAAGCCCAATAAACAGCTCCCCCAAAAGTCACTCAGATAGGATGTAGCTGTCCCAGAACTTGACGACATCCTCTGACAGCAGGTGCCTGAGCCAGATGCACTGTGGCCTGGATCATGTTCTAGGTGGAAGTGGGACAGCAGTGACATGAGCCCCCAGGACTCCCCTGCCATATAGGGTAAGATAAGAATGAGGGGCGTGTGACAGGAGCCCCAAAACCTGATGTGAGTCCTGGCTCAGCCACTGGCTGTGTGGTTTTCAAGAAATCACCTCACTTCTCTGAGACTCATTTCTTCATCTGAAACAAAACTGCCTTGAGGACTGATGTGGTAACATGAATGGAAACGTTTGTAAAACATAACAGGCAATATGAATGTAAAATAAATTGATCTTTCCTCTCTACCACCTCATTCTGTCCTGGAAACTCTTGCCCCTCGCCAAGTTCTGGGTTCATTTCATTATATTAAAGAGCTAGAGTTCATATATTTTAAACTGTAGGTTCTTTTTTTTTTTTTTTTAGTAAGTGACATGTTCACATAGTTTTAAATTGCTTTTTATTTTTCTGCTGTGTTTTCACTGTGCTGCCCAGGCTGCAGTACAGTAGCTATTCACAGGTGTGATGATAGCTCACGGCAGCCTTGAACTCCTGGGCTCCCGTGATCCTTCTGCCTCAGCCTCTTGAGTAGCTGGGACTGGAGGTGTGCCACAGTCTAGCCTAGTTCAAAATGTTAAAGCCACAAAAAGGTGTGTAATGAAAACGATTGCCCTAGTTTTTTTGACATCCGTCTAGAGACATTCTTTAGCACACACGAGCAGACAGACACAGGCATTATTTTCCCTGTCACCCTCTTACCTCCATAGGAGCGTGTTACTTATCCAGTCACTGGGGATTGAAGCCAGCCCGTCTGCTCCTTATTTGTTTGTTTTGTTTTTCCACTTTACAATGTATCTAGGACATGGTTCCACATTCCTACATCAATGGTCCTGATTTTTTGTTCTGCCCTCTGTTCTCTGTCACATGGCCACACCGTAAGTGTGCAACCAGTCCCCTACGGAGGGCGCCTCCAACCCTTTGTCATTCTTTTAAGCAAAGCCACCGAGGTCATGTCACAAATGCGCACACATTACTGGATATTAAGTTTCTAGAAGTAGAATTGCTGAGTCAAAGAATTTGTGCATTTAGTAGATATTGCTAAATTGCCCTCCGCAGAGGCTGTATCAGCTTACAATCCCTCTAGCAAAGCCTGCAAGGGGGTGTGTCCTCAGAGCTTTCATCTTCGCCAGTTTGCTCAGTGGAAAATGGGGTCTGAGTAGAGTTTTTATTTGCACTTTCATTCTAAGTGAGGCTGAGCATCATTTTAGCCACAGCTGGCCCCAAGTCCTCTCCATACACAGCCAGAAGTCATGTCTAGCCCAGGCCTAGATTTGTGTTTCCGTCTTCCAGCTTCTTGCTGAGTCACTCCCAAGAAGGACAGGGCAGCAGGGTCAGGTTATTTCTGCCTGAGCCATCCGAGCTGCCAGTCCTGGGAGGACCTTGGCCTCTGGCATTTCCCTTGTGTGCCCAACACCTGTGTGTCGCACCTGTCAAACTCAGGCTTCCTGGTCCCCAGGAGAGATGGTGGCTTGCAAGCGGGGATCAGGTTAGACATGTTTGCAAACCAGAAATAGAAGTCCTCAGAGTGGGAGCGGGAAGATTTGGAAGGAACAAATAAGCAGGGGCCTAAGCTATGGGAGACAGAATGAAAGGAACCCAGCTGAGTGGAGAGCAGGGATTTAAGTTGTTGCAGAGGCTTTGGGCCGCTGCAAAGGGAGGGGAAGTTGGGAGAGGTCCTCGTGAAAACTAGGTAACATGCACTTTGCATCCCCTACCCCAGGCTCCGTGGCTCATCACCACTCAGGGCTAGTGCCATGAGCTGCCTGTGGTTGGATGTAGAGATGTCCCCTTGGCTGTGATGATTCAGGCCACTTGTGCGACCAATGAGAGGTCTGGAGAGGGTCGCTACCCACACTGACCCTCTCTAAGACAGTCTCAGCATCTGAGGAGAGCTCAGGATGGGTTGTTGTAATGTAACCTCGTAGCTGCCCTGTGCCCCATGGAAGAATGAGAGAGGTCAGGAGGAGCCAGTGGCTGGGTTTCTGGGCCCTGGAGAATCTGCAGCCTGCATGGGAGATTGCTGAACCAGTGTCATCCTGGAGTCCCTTGAAGAATGGGGTTTTGTAGTTTTCCAACCTCTAGGGCAGCTGACCCCACAGGAGCTAGGCCTTTGCATCTGCAAGCTACAGTGGCCTGTTCTAGGCTCAGCCATCACCTGCAGCCCGGCCTCTTCTCTGCCCTTGGCTTACTCAGAGCTAGAGTTTGGGGATGGTCAGTGGAGAGAGGTCCCTGTATCTTGGGGTCAGTTCATCCCAGGCTCCCCAGGCTGCTGTGTTAGAGGGAGGATGAAGTACTACAGCAGAGCTTTGCACTAGCCGAGAAGGAGAAGGCTGATGATGGTGCCACAGGGGGCATGGTGGTGGGGGTGGGTGGAGGGTGCTGCCTCTCTGCGCAGAGCTCCTCTGAGTCTTCGTAAGGCCCCATCACAAAGCAGAGCTTTCAAGAACAGCAGCTACAGTGCTCTGCTCTGCTCCCCCACCCCTTGGCCTCCCTGGGGCAAGACTACAAAAAGTTGAGGGTGTCCCTGAGGCCACCAAGAAATGCTTAATTGCTTTCTGAGAGAATTGTCACCTCCTTCTGGTTTCCTCCCCCTCTCCACCTCTTCACCACCCGCAGGAGGCTCTTGCTTGGGGAACCCTGGCCGTGTCCCAAAGTAATCAGGGCTATGTGCCGCGCAGCACCTCGCTTCTCCAAATATATTGCTGTACCACCTTTGCTGAAAAAAGAGAGCCCTATGTTTTGGGGGAATAAATGTGCATTTTGCTGGGAGCCAGGTGCTTGTTGACAGCAGATGGATGGTGGCCCAGGTGAGCTGAGTCAGCCAGACTTCAGAGCAAGCAGACAGTGTGAACCAAAACGGGGCTGGGAGCCAGCTAAGGAAAGTGGAACACAGGGATATTTGAAGGTTCTCATCCCAGGAGCTTAGTCAGCACCTTGTACAGTTTGATTTATGTCGGGGGCCAAACAGAGGGATGTGTATTATGAAGGGCAGGCTGACAATCAGTCACAGACTGACCCACAAATATATAATTGTTCAAGTACCTTAGGTGCTTGTTTTTCACTTAACAGTCCAAGACGGGCATTCCCGATTGGCCAGTGGCTTTCTTCCACATGGTGATTCAGGGACCCAGGCTCTTTCCATTTTGGGGCCCTGCCCTTCCCTGGGGTCTCACTGCCACCACTTCCAGCTGGCAGAAGAGGAAGGAACGTAGGGAGGAAGCATCCCTGCTCCTCACTGCCTCAGCTCACAAGGGGCAATGTCTCTTCTGTTCACCTTCTGCTGTGGGAACTTGTCACAGGAACACATCTAGTTACAAGGGCAGGTGAGAAATGTGATCTCTGCTCCCCAGTGGCAACTCTGTGCTATGAACGGGGAGTGGGGACAGCTAACCATCTTGGCTACATGACCAAAATCAAGGCATTTGGGTCATGAACCGAAAGAGAGAGTAACCCGTCCTGAATTCTAAGGGACTAGCTGGGAGAATAGTCTGGGTCTTGAACTAGGGAGTCTTGCCTGAATAACTTCCCATAAAGGATTCTGCTTTATGCCAAGGCTTGAATGATCCAACAGCTTCAGAACTGGGCAGAAATACAGGGTCAAGTTAACAAACAGCCAACTTATACGGAACCTGGATAATTAGGCCTGAGAAGCTGTGCCATTCATGTCATTGGTCTGTTTATAAATGGTTTGTACCCAAACTTCCCAGTCTGAGCCCAGGATCTCAGGTCGCCAGCCAAGGCTGTGTTGCTGGAGAGGTGGACACACCTCTGTGTGGAGGAGGGGCACACCCAGAGGGCAGGGTGAGGCTGCAATGCCAAGGTTATGGGTGAAGTCAGAATGCTGCCTATTCCTCCCATCTGGAGTCAACATACATGCTCTGGAATCTTCACTGTGCAGACACCTGTGTTAGGTATTACTGCTTCATAACAAATCACTATAATTGTTTTTTAACTTTATTCAAATTAATATGAGGGTACAATATTTAGGTCACATTGTTCTCACTTGCAGGGCAAGTTCCATTTGTAGAAGAGCCCCTCACCCAGGAGGCATGTTATACACACTCTCAATGTGCACATTAGGTGAGATACCGCCTCCTGCCCTCCCTCCTTCTGCCATACATCCTTCCCTCTCCTGTTTCCCTCTACCCCTGCACTGGACTATAATAGTGTTTAGGAACATGTAATTGTTTATATATTAATTTCATATTAGTATGGACTGCATTGGCTATTCATCTTTCCATTCTTGCAATACTTTACGAAGAAGAATGTATTTCAACTCCATCCAGGTAAATGTAAAATGTCGAGTCTCCATCTTTTTAATGGCTGCATAATATTCCACGGTATACATATACCACAATTTGTTGATCCATTCATGGGTTGATGGGCACTTAAGTTGCTTCCACGACTTGGCAATTATGAATTGAGCCACAATAAACATTCTAGTGCAAATGTCTTTGTGGTAAAATGATTTATGTTCTTCTGGGTAGATACCTACTAATGGGATTGCAGGGTCAAATGGAAGGTCTACATTTAGATCTTTGAGGATTCTCTGTACTTCTCTCCAAAAGGGCTGTTTTAGTTTGCAATCCTACCAGCAGTATAGAAGCGTTCCCTTCTCTCCATATCCACACCAACAACTCACTATAAATTTAGCAGCTTTAAACAACACCCTTTATTAGTTTGCAGTTCTGTGGGGCAGGCTTCACTGGGTCTCTGCTTAGTGTGTCTCAAGGCCAAAATCAAGGTATTAGACAGCCTGAGGGCTCATCTGGGGGGCACTAGGGAAGAATCTAGAAGCTGCTCTCAGGTCTTTTCTATGTAGCCTCCACCCTCAATCTCTAAAGCCAGTTACGGTGCATCCAATTCTTGTGCTAAAATCTCTCAGACTTCCCTTCTTGCCATTAGATCAAGTCTACTCAGATAATTACTCTACTTGAAGATCAACTGGCTAGTAACTTTAGTTACACTGCAAGCCCCTTTTGCCATATAGTTAATATAATATAATAAATATAATATAACATAACATAATATAATATAATATAATACAATATAATATAATATAATATAATAATCAAGGGAGTAACGTCCAAGGACAGAGATCCTGGAGTCCATAAGAATTCTGCTGTCTTGGCTCTGCGCCTGTAGCTCAGCGGCTAGGGCGCCAGCCACATACACCTGAGCTGGCGGGTTCGAATCTAGCCCAAGCCAACTACAACCAAAAAATAGCCGGGTGCTGTGGTGGACACCTCTAGTCCCAGCTATTTGGGAAGCTGGGGCAAGAGAATTGCTTAAACCCAAGAGTTTGAGGTTGCTGTGAGCTGTGACACCACAGCACTCTACTGAGGGCAACATAGTGAGACTCTGTCTAAAAAAAAAAAAAAGAATTCTTTCCACAGAGCCTGAGGCTTTGGGTCTGGGACCCAGAGGATGCACTTTGGAGCCCAAGAGACTGTTTGTCTTCTGGAGCTGCCCCACTAGGTCCCACCTAACTGGTGGCGTGAGGTTGACCAATGGGTCTGACCCCAGCCAGCTCTTACCATATACATGAGATATCTAGGAACACAGGGGAAATGGCCCATCCCCTTGCAGACTCCTTTTTCTTATCCAAAGACAAAATTATGACAAATTTAATTTAAAGATCTTAATTGGTTTTTATCTGGGATTCTAGAATTGGGCAACACCTATTCTATAGAATGAGTGTTCAGATAAGCTGAGAAGGGGAGGTTGGCTTTGAAAGCAGAAACAGAACAAATGGCAGATTCCAAAGTTATTTTCCTTTGTACAAGTTAGAGCAGAGGGGACTTCCTTATTGTTCCAGTTAAAACCGGCCTGCATGGGGATTTGGCTTTTATCTCTTGAGGATCTCCTGATTTTTTAGAATGTCACGTAAACAACGTAGTTTCAGCTTAGTAATATGGAACTTCATTCAGCCTAAGCGACTCCATTTTGGTTTGGTCTATTGGGCCCAGTGCAGGAGCTCAGTCCAAACCAGCAGCCTCTGGTCTTTTATTTCACTGATTTAACGCTCTCAAGGTCTCATAGACACCGGACCTGAGATCAAAAGAAATACAGCCTGGTCCTGCTAGCAGAAGCTCCCTCATGAGTGGCCCCAGCCTGCTCCCCCCCTCCCCTGCCCTTGAAGCCAGTTCTCCTGCCCTGAAGAGACCCCCCCAGAGTTTTCTATTCTCTCTACCCTCTTGCCTGTGCCCACTCCCTTACCCCCTCTTAACCACTGGGCACAGTGACCTCAGGACTTGCCAGCTTCCTGGGTACTCCTTGGGCTACCTCCTGGCCACCCAGATGGTGTCCAGCCAAGAGAGGCAGCTCCTGCTATGTCTCCTGTAGGTGGCCTGATACTGGGGAGTGAGAGAGGAGTGGGGGGATTCTGATCAAGGGGTAGGGGCGTCCTGCAGTGGCTCCCCCCACCCACCTCCTGCCTGCCTGCTGGCTCCTGGATTCCTTGAGGGTCTGCCCTGAACACACTCCAGGGCTTTCTTTAACATGCTGCTAGCACTTTCAGTGCCTGCTCTTTGTAGCAAGGCCAAGTGGGGAGCCTCCCTGGCCCCCACCTGGGCCCTTCTCCCCTGCAGTTACACACGAGTGCAGGCACCAGCAGCAAAAACCACTAAAAATATTTTCTTAGCTACAAGGGCTCTCCCGGGGCTGCACAGAGCAGAAGGGCCCTTTGTGCAGCTCCCTGCTCCTTCCTGCCCATGAGCTGATGTCTCAGCCCCACCTCAGACTCAATCTTGGCCTTCCCTCTTATTGGTAGGTAAGCCTCAGGTCCTAAGGATTTGAAGAGGGGCTCCTCTTGGTAGCCAGATGCCTTCATTCAAAGCTCCCATGTGAAGCTGTCTGTCTGGTCTTGTGGCCTTTCCTTTCCCCTGGGACACCATGGCAGGCAGTAAGAGGCGTAGCAGGACTCTCTGCAGGCAGCAAGGGTGGGTGGGTGTGGGGTGGCTGGAGAGCCACAGCAGAGCTCAAGGGTCTACAGAGCCAGCCGGAGGGGTTTAGTGCAGCAAAGATAGTGAGGCTGCTGTGCTTGGGCATGCTGGCCCTTCCCTGCGTGTCAAAGCCAAAAGGAAGGTGTCCACAGCCTGGCCAGAAGGCCAGTTGTCATCCATGCACCCTCTGGTTTACTGAGGGCATGGGGAATAATGTCCGTTTGTCAGGGACCAAGTTAGGTGATGGCCAACCCCACTGATGACTGGGGTGTGGCTGGGAGGGGTGTGGGGGAGACCCTGGGGCTGGCCTTGCTAAGGAGTCAGGATTCCTCCTGGGGTGATGGGAAGCCACTGGAGGGCTTTGCCAGTGATGGGTCAGGACCACATTGGGAGGATGACTCTGGCCACAGAAATAGGAGACAGTCTGGAGTGGAGAGGCCAGGGATTTCTGCTGGAACCCCAGGGGGAGGATGATAGAAGCTGGCGAACCTGACTCCCCCCCTCAACAAGTACCAACAAACCAACAATCCACTGTTGAGTCCACCATGAAAATGAGGAGGTTTGCCTTTTGCCAAATCTGATTTGGCTCCAAGCAACTCTGTCAAAGGAGAGGTTTGTCTTACGCGCCCCATCTCTGCGCCTTCTCACCCTGTCTCCTCTAAGCGCTTTGGCCTCTGAACAGGCCACTGCTCCCCTCGCTTCCTGGGACGCCGTCCTCTTCATGTCCTCAAGCCTCTGCTTTATTCCTCTTTCTTCCTCCTGCCCACCCCACGTGACATTTTTTCCCCTTGGCTCTCAGAGCTCAGGCCCTTCGCTGGGCTCCTTTCTGGAGAAAAGAAGGAAGAGTTGAGCTGAAGATGAGCACTGAGAGGCCACTGAAGGGGGGGCAGGTCACTGCCAACCCTCCCCAACTCACACTCCCCGGGTGTGACTAGGGTAAAACCTGGAGGTGGGGGTTGGCACCTCTTTATCAGGTGGGACCACACCCCTCCTGGGTGGCCTGGGGAGGTTCAGCCTGCAGGAAGCAGCAGGGAGCCCTGGGAAAAATCCACAGCCACACCTGTTGCTCTCGAGAAACCTTTTTTCTTTGGTTTTCTTTGGAAGGGTGTGGCCCTTCCACCCTGAGGTCCCAGGGGAACCATACAGCCCACCCACACTGCAGCCACTTTGGAAACAATCCCTTTGGCTTCCTTCTTTCCTTCCACGGGACTGAGGAACCATCTACACCCACCTGACCAGCACAACCCAAGGGAGCCAGCCTTTATCCTGGCTTCTCCTGGGCTCAAAAGAATGGGGATCACAATAGGTAGGGTTAGATTACTTGGGCCAGCAGCTCACTTTGCAGATGGAGAAACTGGGGCTTGGGGAAGGGCAGTGGCCTAGGGCCATGAGGCCGGTTCAGGACACAGTGGGACTGGCAACTAGGACCCACCTGACCTCCCCAGCCACCACTGTTCTCACACTGTAAACCCCTTCCACTACGTGATCGTGTAATACAGTCAGGGCTGGAGCCCATGGGACCAGCTTGGAATTCTGCCTTCCACAGTGCCTGAGGCTCGTGTTCCTCCCCACTTGCCAGGACCCCTGGCAGCTCCTGGGAGTGTTCACTATTGACTGCTCTTCCTCATCCAGGGAGACTCAACCACAATCCCCAGTAGATGAGTTATAACTGTCTACCTGGAGGGCAAACAGGCTCATGGCCCTCCCCCCCCTTTTTTTTTTGTAGAGACAGAGTCTCACCCCTGGTACAGTGCTGTGGCATCACACAGCTCACAGCAACCTCCAATTCCTTGGCTCAGGCAATTCTCTTGCCTCAGCCTCCCGAGTAGCTAGGACCACAGGTGCCCGCCACAACGCCCAGCCATTTTTTGTTGCAGTTTGGCCGGGGCTGGGTTTGAACCTGCCACCCTTGGCATATGGGGCCTCAGCACCCTACCCACTGAGCCACAGGCGCCGCCTGGCCCTTCCCTTTATGAAGAGAGGTACCTCCTGGCCCCCAACTGGCCCCAACCCATAGGTCTCAGCTTGTGTTTTCATGTTCCAGGAAAGGACTTGCAGGAAGCCAGAGAGGAGGTGGCCAAGAACTTCGCTGTTCTAATTACAGGTGCCCCTTTAACCAGGACCCCCCACTCTCTTCTTGCATATCTGCCTGGTTCCCCCTCTGACATCATTCATTCAGTAAACAGTTGTTGATAACACATTCAAAATACTGGAGTGAACAAGAGTGGGAAGTAAGGTGGCAGAAACGAGTCAGACGTGAACCTTGACTGCCCAAGACTCAATATCTGGTTGGAAAGAGAAGAGTACACAAAACCAGTGGGCCTCTGTCCAAGTTCTGAAACTCATGAGTTCATGGACCATGGCTAAGTTAGCTAATCCTTCTGATTCCTAGTCTGTTTGCCTAAAAGATGGGATGATACTCATGGTTGTCAGTGACTGACTATACACATGGGCAGTGGCCAGACCAGATACAAAAATAGAACTCTGACCTATAATCTGTGGCAACCAGCCCAGGATGCCAGTCCGCTGTCTGCAAGTCCAATTTGCAGGAAGTCAGACCACCAGCTCCAACGGCTGGTCCAGGGAGCCAAACAATTGGCCCAATGTGACCAGGACTGGATCTGTAACTGATGATTTCTCTAATTCTCATCCCTGCTTCCAACTTATCCTCATTTCCAAGAAAAAGCCAAATATGCCTCCCTAACCAGTCCCACAGGACACCCCACTTCTAGTTAGCTGGCTCCTGCCTGCAAAGGCTGGCAGCCCCCGTTAGGATACACCTTTTTTTCCCGCCCTCGAGCTTCCCCACACCTCTGCCTGCCTCTGAGTCCCTGCCAGAAACAAGCTCTGGTGCCCCCCCCCCCCCTTGCAAGCTCTGAATCACACAACCTTTGCCTGTTCTCATTTGGCTGGCCTGCCTTTATCTCCACTGTAGCGTTAGAGGATTCAGAGAATGTGGAAGAGGTGGATGAAAAGTCCTGAACTCCAAATTGTCAGGTGGAAAGGTTCAAGGTCAGTACCAGAGGAGAGAAGGGGAGCAGCCAGGGCCTGTACATCCCCATGTGAGTTTACTCCAGGCCCCTGATCCAAGCTCTGACAGGGGTGGCAGGTGAGCCCCGCAGGACAGGCCCCTGCATCTTTGCACTAGAAGTGGCTGGTGTGGCAAAGGCAGCAAGTAGATAGGAGAGGGTGGGGACCAGGCTACCAGGGACTAGTCGGGTGGGGCTCTCTGTGCCCGTTTCAACCATCCCGTCCCTTCAGACCACCTGTGGGTACATGTCCAGAACCTGGAGGGACACCGCTGAAGTCCCCAGGCCCAGGGCTATGCCCCCAAGGGCACAAGATGATTATAGAGCAAGGGGAACTAAAACCTCAGTTTATATTGTGGTAGAAACCCAGGGTGTGACGCATCAAGGGTCTTATGGGGAATTATGTCACAACACAGAGTAGAAAGTATCCTCTTCTTCCTCCATGCCTTTTTCACAATCTTCTGCCGCCCCAGAAGTGTTCCAGGGACTGCAGAGGGTGTGAGCACTTCCAAACTCAGTGTACCTTGAAGAGAGGTTGGCTGCCCCACCCATCCTGGCCTCACACTCTCTTGCTCAGGCTACCCCTCTCAACTTCTAAGGGGTCTCCAGCCTCCTGACTTATCAACTCATTCTTTATGAGACCACCAGCAGGATCTTTCCAGAACACAACCCTAAAAACCACCAGGAGCTCAGTGTGCCATAGGAAGGTCTTCAGTGTCAGCACCAACCCACCGTGCCAACTTTATTTTCCATCACCCCCTCTCTCTCACCCACAGGGCCCCCCAGCCGCATCAAACTACTCCCCATTTTCATCTGACTCTAAGTGTCAGAGTAAAGGGTATGTGTTTGTGTGACCCTGCCTCATACCTGCCTCCTGGGTCCAGGCTCTGCTACTTCCAGCATCTCCTGTGCCTTGCACACGGTTAGGCATGCAGAATCCACAGAGAGGCAGACTGGGCTTAAATCCAGCCTCCCCTTCTAACCAGTTATGTTCTTTAGGTAAATCTGGCCACCTATGAAATGAACATAATAATAATTTCTGCCCTGTAGGGTTATTGTGAGAATTCAAGAGACTGGTGCATATAAAAAACTGTGCCCAGTGCCTGGCAAGTGGGAAATAACTGTTCAGGAGATGCTGCTGGTTACTACCTTTTAGGTGCTTCCCGTCCCCTCCAGAGGACTCTTCTACTTTCGACTAAGGCATAGGTGCTGCGTTGGAAACTGAGTTTAGTAAAATGCAGGGACGTGACCACAGATCCCATCTAGGCTAACCTCCGTATTTTACAAACAAGATAACGAAGACCCTGAGATTAGAAATGGCTTCCTCAAGGTCACATGGTCACTGGTGTTGCAAGACAGGGCCTGGAACTCTGTGCTCTTTGTATAGTCTTTGCACCAGAGCAGCTCACAGCCATTTATTGCCTTATTTTTATTTTCCTCTAGAAATATCATAGTAATATCAGGTCAAATGCTGTCCTCATAGTTTATAGGCACAGGGAGAGGGCACTCTAGGGAAGAGGTTTGGGTTAGCTGCTTCCCTGAGGGTTCATGACAGAAGGTTTAAAAAAAGTGATGCCCCCTGATTAAGGAAATCAAAGTAGACGAAAACCAGGATGGGCTGGTGTGCTTTGGTGGCAAGTGACCCCTGGGTTGCTTCTGGAAGGGTCTGCTGCTCACCCTGTAAGTTGACTCTGTGCTGGCTGGAGTCCTCAGCTGAAGGCACAGGGACCCCAAGGCCTCAGCTGGTGTGACTGAGATGCCACTGAGTCAGGGACATGAGGTCCAGGATAAGCGGGAGGCTCTCTTGGATCTGAGTGAGCTCCTCTGTCACCTGGGAAGAAGAAAAGACAGCTGTAGAGATCCAACAACTAGGCTGAGCCCTTTGTCCTGGCCCTGGCGACAATCCCTGGGGCTGAGAAGCCAAGATTTGCAGAATTATCTTCGGATCCTCAGGAAGGTGCTGAGATACTGTTAATAAAACAAACCAACATCTTCCTTGTGAACTGAACATCCAGAGGTCCCAGATACAAGGAGGAATTCAAACAAGGTGGTTCACACGTTCCACCCCTTAATTTCAAAACACAGTCCCAAGAAATCAGCCCCCAGCCCTGCTTAGTGCAGAATCCCGAGGGCAGGGCCCTTGGACGTGCTCTCAAGGGAGGACACGGATAAGCCTGTCTGCCCCTGTCTTCACTGGCCAGGCCAGAGCCGCCCCACACAGGAAGTGCAGCTCCAAGATTTGGGGGGTGGGGTGCCTGGACAGACAGGGACTCGGCCCCTATGTTGGTCCTTGGATGGGGTCCCCACCCTTTCAGTAGGTGGTAGGAGCTTTCTAGCCACCATTAAGATGTCTGTTCCAGCCGTTGTTTTCAGAATCCTTCCGTGACCCTGGGAGATCCCTTCTCCCATGAATGAAAACAACCCTGTTCCTCACCCCCACCACTCCCAGCCACAAGTCCTCTCAAAGAGCATAGCCTCCCACTGAGAGCCAACTCACTTTCCCTCTACCTAGATGGTCCCCCCTTCTATGATCCCGCCCCACTTCCACCACCCTCCTGCCCTCCTGCCCCTCCCTCAAAGAGCTGTGTGGTAAAAAATTGGGGCCATGGAGCCAGGGCATCTTGGCATTCCACTCCTGCCTGTCCGCCTGCTAAATATACATCTTAGAGGAGCCGGGAAGGAGCCACCATGCCACGGATGTAATTAACTCTTTTGCCTCCAGCAGCCTGGCCAGCCTGGGAGGAAGAACCCCTGCCCAGGGTCTGCTGGGGGCAGGAGGGCCCCGCCCCTCACACCAGGCAGGGAGGACAGGGGCCTCAGGTTTAGAGAAAGGGCTGGTCTCATTGCTCCTTCCACCAACCCCACCCCACTGCCCAAAGGAGGAACTGAGTCAGAGGAGGACAAATGCTTGACTCGTAAGGCAGGGCCTGGTGAGTCAGGCCCCAGCCCACTTTCTCCAGAAACCGAAGGCAGCACTACTCTCCTTCCAAGAGACGGGAGGGGTGGGCAGGTAGCCCACCTTCTCCCCAGGGTGGGCCCCCTTTCAGGCCTCCTGAGTAGAGGTGCGCAGTTCTTAGACAGGGGAGCCTGAGGACTCCCGGCAAGACCAGATTACCTGCCACCCTTGCCTTTCCCTTCCTGAGTGGCGGCCCCCAGAGAGGCCTCCCAGCTTAGCCCTGCCTGGGCAACTGTCCCAAAGGTGCCCAGAGGCTCACTGGGTGCCACCAGCTAGGGAGAGCTGGGGCTGAGATAAGAGCACAGGACTCTCCCTTCTGCTTTGGGACAAAAGGAAGGAAGGCAGCTGTAGCCTGGTGTCTCCAGGAACAGTGCTGGCAGGTGGCAGGCTGATGGTGCTCACCCTTGCCCCCACCTCCCTGCGGGCTGTGGCAATGCCCCTATCCCAATGCCTTCCTGGCCCCTTTCCCCATCTTGCCGGTGGAGATGCCCAGCCAAGGTTCAGACTCCCTTGAAGAGCAAGGTGCCCATGTGACTGCCACAGAGAGGAACCACTAACCTGGCAGGGGAGTTGGCAGGACCCCAGGACCCCCTATACTGACTGAGAGCTGGGAGGCCTGGACGAGGCAGGCCAACGTCCCCAGAGTGGGGGAGCCAGTGGGAAGCACGGGCAATGCCTGCCAGTGGAGGGAGTGTGGGGAGAGGAGGTGGTGAAAGGGCTGGGCCATGCCCAGGAAGCCGCCAGAGCAATCTGAGAAAACTGTAGGGACCTGCAACACCCAGGCTGGCCAACCCCAGGGTGGAGGAGAGTGACAACGGGCACAGCTGAGCCATCCATCAACCTACTCTGCACTTGCTATGGGCCCCGGGGCAGGCACAGCTTCATAGTAAGGACTTGGATTGTCCTATAAATCCAATATTAAGGTCTACCCTCCAGAGCCAGTCCTGCCCGTCAGGCAGCGATCCTGTAGCGCCCCCTGCTGTCTGAGCTGACGGGGACAGGCATGAGCCCCTCCCAAGAGCTCAAGGCTCCCCGGGTTGACAAGGAGGCAGGATTTCCAGGACACCCCCATGCCAAAGGCTGTTTATGGTCCCTGCCAGCACCGGCCAACCAAGGAGCTCAGTGTTTAATTTAGAAAATGTGGTCTTACTGGCTGGGGGACCCTCCCCTGGGTCAGGAGCGTTGAACAGACTGTAGAATCTGCCCAGAGCTCCTCTCCTGGGATTGAGAGAACATTCCTAGGCTGGGCATGGAGAGAGAGAGGAGTCTTGTCACCTTGTCAGAATTAGGGGACAATGGGTCTGTGGTCTTGCACTCCTAGGAGGTAGACAATAGCTATGGGTCCCTTTTCTCCAACTAGCAGTCTTTCTTTTTTGAACCAAAATGGCGGGGGAAGGGAAGCGTAGTAAAGGTCCCTCCAGGGGAAAACAGAGGTGATAGGGGACGTCAGAGGCAGCGCCCAGGGTGGGGCCTGAGATCACCCCCCAGAAGCCACCAGGGTGTGTTGATACCCATTTGAGAGAGAAAAAGAAACAAGTGCTTAGGAGGAAGGAGGAGTCTGCAGCAGTAATGCTGGAAATCTCTGTGAACTTAGAAAGCACCGTTGGAGCAGAAGTGATAGGAACCCAGACAGCCTGGCATCCACCCTGAGAACATCCTGCCGGAGAATAACCCAGAGTGGCCAACGGAGCAGGACAGCAGTGACCCAACTGTGGTTAATACAGGAACGTTTTCTGAACAATACCACTCTCCGTGGAAGATGTATGGCCAGGGAAGGGTCTTAGAGAAAGAACCGCTCCAGGTAGTTCTTTAACAGTGTTCACTATTTCAGAAACTTCAAGGTCATCCAAGCATCTAAGAAGAAAGGAAATATCATGTTTAAAGAGACAGGAGTGGGCCGGGCGCTGTGGCTGCTGCCTGTAACCCTAGCACTCCGGAAAGCAGAGGTGATGGTAGCACCCGTAGCTCAGTGGGTAGGGCACCAGCCACATACACTAAGACTAGAGAGTTCGAATCCGGCCCGGGCCAGCTAAAGCAACAATGACAACTGCAACAGAAAAATAGCCAGGCATTGTGGTGGGTGCCTATTGTCCCAGCTACTTGGGAGGCTGAGGAAAGAGAATCACTTAAGCCCAAAAGTTTGAGGTTGCTGTGAGCTGTAACGCCATGGCACTCTATCCAGATTGAGAGACAGACTCTCAGGGTGACAGCTTGAGACTCTGACTCCAAAAAAAAAAAAAAGCAGAGGTGAGAGGATCTTTTGAGCTCCAAAGTTCAAGTCAGCCTGTGCAAGAGCAAGACCCCATCTCTACTAAAAATAGAAACCCTAGCCAGGCATTGTTTCAGGCATCTGTGGTCCCAGCTACGAGAGACTGATATAGGAGAATCATTTAAGCCTGGGAGTTTAAGGTTGCAGTAAGCTAAGTTGAGGCCATGGTACTCTAG
The DNA here is from genome assembly GCA_963574355.1 of Loris lydekkerianus. Taxonomy (NCBI): domain Eukaryota; kingdom Metazoa; phylum Chordata; class Mammalia; order Primates; family Lorisidae; genus Loris; species Loris lydekkerianus. The sequence continues at coordinate 61,627 of CAUYPK010101908.1, read as the reverse complement.
CCTGGGTGACAGAGTGAGACCCTGTCTTGGAAAAAAAAAAAAAATAGATAAAAGACTGGCTTTGAATGTTGTTGCACTAGCCAGCAAGAAGAGAAAGGTAGGGGCATTTCATATACAGTTAAGAGATAAGTTACTTTCATCAGAGATGGGATACATAGCCTAGCTAACATTTCTCTGTAAAATACCCAGAGTATATAGGCCGAACTGGGTTCCACCTCCAAAATTCATATGCTGAAGACCCATGTGACTGTATTTGGAGGTAGGGCTTTTAAAGAGAGATTAAGTCAAGATGAGGCTGCGGGGCCCTCACCCAATCTTTGTAGGAAGAAGAAATGAGGACACACAGATATCAGAGGGGTGTGCTCAGAGGAAGGGACGCAGAGGACACAGTGAGAAGGTGGCCATCCGCAAGCCCAGGGGAGAGACCTCCAAGGAAACGCAAGCTGCCAGTACCTTGGTCTTGGACGTCTAGCCCCCAGAACTATGAGGAAATAAATGTCTGTTGTTTCTATGGTATTTTGTTCTGCAAAATATAGAGAGCCTAGGAAATAATTTATCTTCCAATATTATCTTCCAAAATATAGCTTCCAACCGGCAAAAGTCACATAAGGCTTGGGAAGAAATGAAAAACATGCAACAAATATAACAAAATAACAAATGGCTAATGACAGTAAGATTGGCAGACAAAATGACAATATGCAGTAGGAATTGTGAGAAAGAAACTTAGAATTTCAAACCGGAATCTCATTAGGAAGCTATTTCAGTGGATGGGTGGGTGGGTGGAGAATGGAAGAAGGATAAATAGAGACCAGGTTAGTCTTTGCTCTAGAAGTCAGGAGTTTAATAATAAAAACAAAGGAAACAGCAAGGACAGATTTAACGGAACTTTGACATTTCAGCGGCATGCTTACCGAATTGACGATCTCTTCATTTTATTAAAGGCTACAAAAATGTTTCACAGAAGAACTGTTAACAATGCACTTTATTAGGAAAATATGATAGAATCAGAAGCTCCAGGCAAGGCAAAGCCTCAGAGAATGCCCTTCCTCCTACCTACACCTGTGAGCACCTGACAGGCAAGGGGTGGAGCTGGTGATGGACCAGGAAGCAGCAGGCTTGGGTTTGAGTCTCTGCATTGCTGTCGGCCAGCTTTGGGCTAAGGGCATACTATTTAGCCCTGCTACGCCTCCGTCTCTTCAGTTGGTACAATGCTTATTATGCAGGATTATTTGAAAACACAAATATTGCCCCAGCCTGTAAGTACAAGTGAGATCATATTGACAACAGAGTTCTGGAATGTCAAAGCCCTAACTTTTATAAGACTCCACCTACCTCAAAAGAACCTCCCCAACTGTTTCTGAGAGTTTCTGTTGTCCCTGGTGCTCAGGGCCAGGTGAGCCAATTTTGCTCTTCTAGCCTCCTGGAGAACAGCCACTAACTAGCCAGTTGATAGAGGCAGCCCGTCACTCCCTCCCTGTTACTGGAAACTTCCCTTCAGGATCCCCAGGGGGTTCTCACAGAATGAAAAGAAGCCCTCCTCCCCGCAGCGCAGCATGGTTCTGCATCAGAGGCACCCCCTGCTTTCTTGCCTTCCTGTAGGGCAGACTCAGACTGGGCTGGGGCAGGCAGTGTCCACCCCTCTGGTGCCTCCTTTCACATCTGTATTCCTGCCATCCCCTCCTCCTCAGCAAAGAATAAAGCCCGGGTGCCTCAACCCTGCCTCGCTAGTGATTCTAGTTGGGTGTGAGGCTGTAGTACAGTGAACTCACATCACAGGACCATGGCAGGACCAGAAACAGTCTCATATGAGGTCAGGTCAGGTTGTGCTACTAAATGTGTTTGTGGCAAGCTTAAGAAAACTTTTTTTGTTGTTTGTTTTTGTTTTTGAGACAGAGTCTCACTTTGTCGCCCTTGGTAGAGTGCTATGGCATCATAGCTCACAGCAACCTCAAACTCTTGGGCTCAAGACATCCTCTTGTCTCAGTTTTTCATTTTTAGTAGAGATGTGGATCTCACTCTTGCTCACTGGTCTGGAACTTGTGCGCTCAGGCAATCCACCCACCTTAGCCTCCCAGAGTGCTGGGATTACAGGTGTGAGCCACCTAAGGATGAGCTAGGAAAACTGTTTCGGTTGTTAGAGCTTTTTGGAACTAAAGGATCACCCGTGCCATGCTCCTTCTGGGTGTGACTGAGCCTGCCTGGCTGGACACCCTTGCCCTGGGAAGAGGTGGAGAGGAAAGGAGAAAGCTGAGCGTTTATTCTGCACATCTGGCTCTTTTGCCTATGTCATCCCACTGGGGAGTGGAGGCCCTGTCTGAACCTCCCATTCAGGACAAAGGTCATCTCAGCCTGACCGGGAAGCAGAAAGTGGCCCCAGCTAGGCTACTAATGTGTTTACCCAATGCCTGGAGCAGGTGAGGTTTCCATCTGCTAATCTCCCCCAGCTGCCTCTTCAGGCCAGCAGCTGTGCTAAGAGGAGAGACAGGCCTTGGGAAGCCTCCCTGGAGACCCTGGGGAGGGGCTGAGCTGAGCCCCCCATGCTAAAACAGCTTGGCCAACTCCTTCCTCCTCATGGTGGAGGAAAAGACCTTTCTCTGAGGGGCTCAGCAGAGGGTTGAGGGTCACCTCCAGCTAAGCCCTCCTTTCCTGTTCTCCTGGTACCCTGGGCTGAGAGCCCCTTTCTTTGGCAACAATGAAAACTGTGGCCCCAGAACTCCCCTGCATCTGCTCTGGCTCCAGGGCAGGAAGTTAAGCAGAATCAAACCAGGATGTTTGAGAGCTAAGGGGCTCCTGTGTCTCCCAGGGCTGGATGAATGCAGGCCTGGCTGCATCTAATCTGCTTCGAGATCACCCCCTCTGGCTTGCTCTGGGGGTAGCATCTTTCTCCCAAGTGGCCCCTCTCGCACTGAGTTCCCCCAGCCCAGGAAAGGCCTTGAACTCTGCAGGTATCTTCCATGTTAAACCATGGCATTACCACTGGGAGCCAGAGAGGTGATAGATGCAATGGGTGAGAGGCAGGTTCCATGAAACGGGTGGGCTAGAGAAGATTTCCTCCCTCTCTCCCTCCCTCCCTCCCTCCCTCCCTCCTTCCTTCCTTCCTTCCTTCCATCCATCCATCCATTCAACCAGCATTAATTTAGCACACACAATGTGTCAGGCAAAATGCCCCTCATGAAGGAATGTCCATCGTGGTTGACACTATTAGCTGTGCCTGGTGGAGCCCTTTCCTTTCCCAGGAAGTGGGGATTGTTGAAGTTAATGTAAGTGTTGGCCACCTTGTCCTCCTTTCTAGTGGGGAGCCACCCCCAAAGGAGGAGCCACCCCCCAGCAAAGCAGGGTGTTGATAAAATTTTGTTGGGCACAACCACAAAGGCCCCAGTACATGTGGCCCTGAGTTCCCAAACACCCTGGCTGGGCACTCCCTCTATAATTCTGCTCCTCTGGGGAGTCCTAGAGGCTTCAGCACAGGCCCCACCCCAGTGCCCTCTGGCCGTGACCCTGTCATGCAGGGCAGGTGGGCGTCGTGGATGACCAGTCGAACAGTGGCCCGGAAAGTCTTACTGACAAAGCAATAGAGGCCAAAATTGACCACCGTGTTGAGCATGGCTGCCATGTTGGCAACGTCCAAGGCCAGGTGGACCCTCCAGTCCTGGTGGACCGGGGCCACGTACATGTGGTAGAGCATGACAAAAATCCGAGGTGCCCACAGGAGGGTGAAGAGTGTGGTAACGCCCAGGAGGATGGCTGTGCTTTTGCCTACCCGGGGGCGCTGCCCAGTCTGGCCCTTTTTCCGTAGCTGGTGGATGATGGCTGAGTTGGTGATCAGGAACACACCACAGGGGATGAAATAGACAGTGAGGCAGTGAGCCCACTTGAGGACTTTGTCCAGCGTGCTAGGAGGGTCAGCATCCCTCCACACGTCCAGCCACCAGTAGAAGGGGATGCCTGTCAGCAGGGCGGCGCCGAGGACAGTGGCAATGGCCCGGCGGGTACGGCCTGGGGATGAGGCAGCCCGGTGGTGCAAGGGGCGGCACAGGGCACTGTAGCGGTCTACCGTGAGCAGAATGGCTATCCAGACTGAGGCATGGTTGGCAGCAAACTCCAGGATGTTTGCTGAGCGCACCATGGCCTGGGGCACTTGGCGGGCCAGCACGGCTCCTTGCAGGAGGAAGCCCACGAATACGATGACCACCTGGGTGACGATATCTGAAGCCGTGAGTGCCAGAAGGTAGTAGTAGGAGGGCTTCTTGGTCCTGGAGGCCAGGCGGGCCAGGGCCACTGCGGTCAGGAGGTTGACTGATGGGCACCGAGGTCAGAGGGGAGAGGTTAGAAGCATTAGACGAGATGTTCAGTCTGCCTTCCAATGTGGAGTCATCGTCCCTCCCCACCTGCTTGTGCCAGAGGCTGTGCTGGCTTCCCTTTTTTCTTCTTTCCAGATCTCTCTTAAAACCCACTTTACCATGAAGGCCACGCTGGCCAGCTCTGCCCTGCCCATCCACACCCTGCAGGCCACTGGCTTCACCCTGGTTATGTGCAAGGGATTCACACAGCCGGGTATCCTCAGAAGCCACCTGGCCTGTGGCATTCCTCTGCAGGGCCTTTTTAGATATTCTGTGTCCTCTGCAGTGGGGATGGGTTCACTTATCCTGTCCTTTCCTTCATCCACATACATTCCCCCCAGTCCCAAGCCCTGCTCTTGAAGGACAGCGGGCAGCCTGGGGAACTTGCACCAGCTGAGCTTAGGCCTAGAGAGCTTAGTCCCCCAGGACCATGCCTGCTGCTGGGGTAGGGATGGCTGTGTGCTGTGATGAGACCCTGGGTTTAGCTGTGAGCACCCTCAATACTAGCCTTCACTTTCATTCTCTTCTAACCCCCCCCCCCCCGGGGGACCCAGAAAACCCCCAAAGGCAGGAGGATACCTGGAGTCTCAAATCCTGGGTCTCAGGGGTCAGCAGGGAGGACCCTCATTCTTGGCCAAGCCCACGCCCCCAGCCCCCAGGTCCCCACTCACCAGGCAATCCCAGGCCCAGAAGGACACTGTAGTAGATGACAGGGATGACACCAACCACACACGGGGAGCTCTCTGGGATCTCCGGCCAGTGGCCTCCAAACTCTTGGCTTGGTCCACTGCTGTTGGGTGTGGACAGCAGGGCTGCTTGTGGCTGCCCAGCTAGGAAGGGCAGATTGGCAAGGTCACAGCCTTTGGTCTACCTCCAACCTGGCTTGGCAGCAGCCCCATACTGACCCTAGGTCTTTCTACTCACCCCTGCTCAGTGCAGACCCTAGTTCACAGCCAGCCAAACAGCAGTATCTGTTGCCATGAGGATTCTGTCCCCACCCAGCCCCACCCCTTTAGTGGCCTGGCTACTCTGTGGGTGGGAAGAAGTCCCTGGTGGCCTGGCCTGCTACCACAGAGACATCACTCCCTGTGAATAGTCACCCTTGACAGCAGAGACTCTGAGAGAGGACCTGAGGGGTGCTGGGTCTCCTCCACATGGCCGAGAGGGGCAGGAGCAGCTGTGCTTTTAATCAGCATTCACGGATATTCTGAGCCCTGGGGTCCCCAGTGGCTGCACCACTGAACTCAACAGCATCCCCTCAAAGGACAGATTATTATGATTCCCTCTTTTCTAAGCTAAAGAGCACCCTCTTTACAGGCTAGACCACCGAAGCTGAAATTCCCTGGTCTTCATTTGGGGAAACAGTCTACGGAGGTAAGGTGGCAGGTCTGGAAGGATCACCATCCACGTGCTGGGCCCCTGCTCCCCCAGACCGCACTGTCTCTTTTGGTTTTGACTTCCAGCTTGTGATTGCCTGCCAAAGCTTGGAAGGAGGGTGCCCACCATCCGTTCATTCTCAGCATCACCCTCTACATCCCCTCCCAATCCCCAGCTGGATCCCCCACTTGCCTCCCGTCCTTCAGCCTTCCACCTTATCCCCCAGCCCTATTTCAAGGTACTTCACCTGTGTGTCGTCCCTCAAGCCCCATGCTCCTGGGCCAGGTCCTGGGTCACCTGTGGCCTCTCCTGGGGGTCCCCACAGTTCTCTCCCAGCATCACCAGCTGTACCTTACCCCTGGCTCCCTAAGCAGTTGTTTGCTCCAAGAGGCACAGAGCCTGTTAGCACAGACGGGTGGAGAGGGGAGGAGGGAGGAGGAGAAGAAAGGATGGGGCGGAGGCAGGCACAGGTGGGGGGAATGAGCTTCTAGTAGGCGCCGCTGCTGTGGAGTCTCTGGAGCAAATCAGGGTCCCCCAGGGTACACGGGCAGGGTCCGAGGTTGGGCTGGTGTGGGGGTTTCAGGAGAGAAGCACCGGGGGTGGGGTGGGGTCTGTCTTCTCGGGGAGAGGGGAGAGAGAAGGGGAGGGGACAGGATGGCAGAGTCTTAGCTCTGGACAGGCTGCCTCATGCTCAGGGGTATGCTGCAAACTGACCTTGGCTCAGCTGGGGTAGTCACGTTGAGGGGGTGGGGTGGAGAGGACTCCGGGGACCGGCAGAAGGATTGCAGTCATCCCCACTCTGAAAAGCGTGTGCTGGTGGGGAAGAGAGAAGAGCACTTCTGCCGGGGAGTAGGGGTACAGGACCAGGAGGGAGGGGAGAGGCTGCCACAGGAGAGAGCCCTAGGGGGCCAGGGTGGAAGGGGCCAGTCCTGCAGGGTGGGGGGTAGGGGTTGAGGCTACCCCGAGGGGGCTGCTGGCCTGGAAGGATGGCAGGAAGCCATACAGTGGACAGCCACACTGAGCAGCCTGGCCAGGCCTCCAGAGCCAGCGTCGGGAAACCAAGATCTGGCGGCGCTCCAAGCTGTTGTTTTCTTGGCCCTTGTGAAATGGACTGTCCCTCAAGAAAATTAGTCCCTGGCAAATAAACAGCAGCAGGTGCCATGAGTGGGCTGAAGGGGCCTGGTCTGTGTCTTGCCTTTCCCCTGCCCTGAGGCACAGTGGCCACAGCAGCCCATGGCAGGCGCCCAGGACACAGGTACCCGGAGGAGAATTGAGATTTAGCCTGGAATAGCTTCCCATGCCCGTCCTCTTGGGATGTAGCAGGGAATTCAGGGAGCTTCCTGGAACCCCAAGTTAGAGCCCATGTCTGGGCCTGGAGCCACCTCACTGGCACCCCTAGGTCCCCCCACTCTGGGCACCCAGATGCGAGGCCTCACTGCACCTGGTGGTCACATCCTGAGCCTGAAAGTCTGAGAGTCCCATGGTTTTGGCAGCCCCCTGGGTGGCACTGGGGGACCAGCATAGGCACTGCCCGCTCAGGACAGACCCCAGGTAGAGTGTTGGGACTCCAGCCCCAGGAAGCACAAGAGGCAGATAATTCCCCAGGCTGCCACTTCCCTGAGCAGGAGGCCAGGAGTGAGAGCAGGGCTCCCGCTTCGAGGGAGCTGCTTACTGTCAAGCTGGAGAGATCACTCATGCATGAGGGAAGGAGGGGCCTGCCGGCATTTACTGAGCACCTACCTCATCCCTACATCTTGGTTTTTATCTGTTAGAATCTTAATACTCTCCAGACAGAATACAATGGCTTCAACCAAGGCTCTCACATGGCTTGTGCAGAGAGCAGAAGCTTTCTGGATTTGGGGCAAGCTTTCAGGTAGACTACGGGCTAAGTGTGCCTAAAGGACCTTCCTGCATACCCCCTGCCAGCTTAGCAGCTGCTGTCACCATGTATTCCACTGTCTTGCCCTGCAGAAGGCCTGTTCTGGGAGATGGTCGAATTTACCTGCCAACAGCAGCAGGGGTCCTTTGGTAGTCTTCCCCTTGGGACCCATGAACAGCTCAGCAACCTGGAATGGCTGAGACAAGAAATTCTGTATTTTCCATGCACAGGAAACTGTCAACTTGTCTTCCCTGGCAAGTGCCTCCACACTCAGGACAGCGTGATGTTCCATCACAGATGTGTGGCTGTAGGTCTTTTGCATCCCATAAGCAACGTCGTAATACACACTGCCCGCAAGATGAGGATTCACAACTGGAGATAAGGAGTCTGGAGGCCCCACTGCTGGGGAGATGCCTGGCTCAGTGACAGCAGTGGACAGGACAGGGGTGGTGTCAGTTCTTCCCCACATACTGCTGTGTTAGTGGCCAGTGCCAGCCCGTGGTGGGAGGAATTCTGCTCACTGAGGCAGACAGCTCTGAGCCAGCCAGAAGCAGAGACGTTTCCCACAAGCTGCCCACCTTATTCTTCTTGGTCTCTGAAGTCTTCAGCTACAGCCAGTCCAGCCTGAGCTCTGTGAACCAGGTAGGTGATTCATTTGCTTGTCCCTACACTTTTCATATTCACAGCCTCACCCCACCCCCTGAAAGCTGACTCTGGGTCCCTCCATTTTGTATAAGAGGAGACTGAGGTTCAGAGAAGTTAAGTGACTTGGCCAAGGTCACAGAGCTGGTGTGTGGCAGTTGGAATTTGAACTCAGGTTTGTCCCTCCCCCGGAGCTGTTCACTTTGCATGCCCTCACACATTTGGGGAAGGCAGGGGCCCCTGTGAACCTGGGTTTCATGGAGGTGGCAGCCGCGGACCAGATGGGCAACTCAGATAGGGCAGAGCATTCCGTCAGGCAACAGCATGATTGCGGTGCTGAGGGGACAGCCTGGCTTCCGATGGGGTGTGAGTCACTTCAGGGAAAGATTCCTTCCTGTTTACTTTTTTTTTTTTTTTTTTAGAGACAGAGTCTCACTTTATAGCCCTCTGGTAGAGTGCTGTGGCATCACACAGCTCACAGCAACCTCCAGCTCCTGGGCTTAAGCGACTCTCTTGCCTCAGCCTCCCGAGTAGCTGGGACTACAGGCGCCCACCACAACACCCTGCTATTTTTTTTTTGTTGTTGTTGCAGTTTGGCTGGGGCTGGGTTTGAACCCACCACCCTCGGCATATGGGGCCGGTGCCCTACTCACTGAGCCACAGGTGCCGCCCCTTCCTGTTTACCTTTAATGTGCTCCCCTGAGGACATGGGGCCTGGAACCTAAACTCACAATTCCTTGTTCCCTAATCTAAGTGTCTGAGTCCCTTGTGGAACCCTAACTCAAGACAATGGACATTACAGATGTGAGGGAGGCTGCCAGGTAGACTGAGCAGGGTCTGAGGCCTTCCATGGTATTATCTCTGTCTGGTGTCCGATCACTCCCTTTATAGATTCAGAAACTCTCCTCCTGGCCCAAGATTGCAGGAGTTTTCAGTTACTTTTATAGCCTGGGAAATTCCTTGTCCAACGAATATCATTTATTCCAACTGAAATAGCTTTCCAGAAAAAAACAGCACAGGGTTGTGGAAAGAAATGTCAAGTGAACTCAGCAGTTAAATCCCGGAGTCCAGTTCCAGGCTATGAAGCTGCAGACAAGTCCCCTAGACTATAAACACTCCTGTCTCCAGCAGAAGGTGACGCGTCTCTCTGGGAATTGTTCTTGCCTATGAGCTCAGCGGATCTGCTTTAAAGAAATTATGGAATTTCCAGATCCCTGGGGCAAAAAAAAAATGCAGCACTGCAGATGTCCCATCACAAAGATTGTGTGGGATGAATGCCCTGCTTCCTCTCTCCCACCCCAAGGCCCCCCATACACACATATGTATGCACACACATGCACACCAACCACACATGTGCACATATCACATGTGCACACACATGCATGCACACACAAATATACATGCACACTCATATACCTACCACACGCATGCATACTCACACACAAGTACAAACACTGCACACTTATGCATGCACACACAACACACACACACACACACACGCACACTCTCTCTCTCTCTCTCTCTAGCAACTCTCAGACCAAGAACATGAGAACAGAGAATGCCTCTGTGTGGAAGGCCAGTTTCTAATCATTAGAGGAGGGTCAGGTTTAAGGGAGGCTACACACTGTGGGAGGGCTGGTCCTAGTGAGGGGTGTTGACCACTAATTGATCAAACCAGAGATTTCCTTGTTCCTTCTCTTCTCCATTTCCACTGCTTTGGTTGACTAGAAGAAATGAATGAAAGAAAAAGAAAGGGAAGAGAAGGGAAGGGAAGGGAAGGGAAGGGAAGGGAAGGGAAGGGAAGGAAAGGAAAGGAAAGGAAAGGAAAGGAAAGGAAAGGAAAGGAAAGGAAAGGAAAGGAAAGGAAAGGAAAGGAAAAAGATAGTGGGAGGTGGGGCCTTTCAGAGTTGGGGAACCAGAGATGACCCTCCTGGGTCTTCTTGGTAACCCCAGGCCTCCCAGCTCCTTTCACACTTGAAACACCGCTCATCTAACTCTAGTAGTTGGGTCTTGTCTTGGGGAGCACATAACAATCACCTGGGAGTGCTTAGAAAATACAGATGCCCAGGCCCTGCCCTGAGAATTTGGTTTCCCTATGGAGCATGGGCGGTGCTAGTGCAGGTGGGCTACCCTCTAAGAAAGAGATGCAGGCTGGCATTGGGAAGAGTGTCTGCTGGAGGACAGTTTCTGAGTAGCAGGCTCCTTATTATCATCAGAACATTCCTGTAGAAAAACACTATGCATGGAAGCCTGGCTGCCCCCAGAGACTGGGGCTGTTCTGTTGCATGGAGACTTTGACTTGCCGGGCTGAGCCAGGATGTGGGGCAGCCAGTGAGCAAGGGAAGGGATAACGGATCTCGGCAAGGAGAGCAAGGCGTGAAAGGCATGGCAGCCAGAAGGGTTTCTGCTGGGCCAGAGAGCTCCGGCTCTGCCAACCCGGACGAGGCAGGTGCCAGACCCAATTCTCTTTCTCTCTGTGGCTCCAGAGAGGGGGAAGAGCCGCTGGGTCTCCCTGTGCCAGCCAGAGGCAGAGATCAATGTATTAAAATGGTTTCTGGGATCCAGAAAGCAAGGGAGGGGGAGAGCCAGTCCAGCCCCAGTTCAGGACCTTGCTTTGTAAGTTGCATCCCTTGAGAGTCACCCGGTTCAGCTCACTGACCTCAAAGGAGTCCCTCCCATGCGGAGCTGGGCAGGCCCAGCTCACTCCCTGCAGAGGTAAAGATTCAAGAGCATCCTACCCTGCATGTGCGTGTGTGCGCACACGAATGCACAGGCTCCCACCCAATTCAAGACCTCACCCTCTTCTCTCTGTTGTCTTTGTTTTTGGGAGAGCACTCCTCCAATCTAGCTCTTTGCCTCAGTTTTGCCATACAGTGAGGTGCTAAATGTGCCATGTGCCTCCTTGAAACACAGGGAATGGGAAAAATTACAGATACAAATTAGGCAGAAGCTGGGAAGAGAAGCCTTTCCAAAAGGTGAGCCTATAGACCCAAGGCCGCCTGGGTTTGGCAAATTAAAGGAAGGAAGTGACCAGGCAAGTAGGTGGCCAGCTTCAGGCTGGCTGAAGCGCAGGGCAGGAAGGTGGCCCATGTGCTCTGGACAGGGGCCCTCCCAACATAGTGGTGCATGGGGTAGGGTGCATCTGCTCAGTCTAGCCCTGCCATCTAGACTCACCTTGACTCTGGGAGGGATGACAGTCACAATCCCAACGGAGCTTTCTTACAGGCCCATCATCCTCCCCAGAATATACCAGGAACTTTCTTCAACAAAGAACATGGAATCAATATCAGTTACCCCTATGGGTCCCTGTTTAAGAGCTCCTTGCCCTCCTTTCTGGAGAGCTGGCCCACCCCAAAATGGGATTGGGGGAGGGGTGAGAGCCTGAGCTGCCTTTTTCCCCCACCCCCGCTTCCAGGCCCTGCCTTTGCAGCAGGCTCACCACAGCGCTCCAGCCAAGTGCTGCCAAGTAGCGTATTCCATGCCAGGGCGGAGGCTGTGCCTGAGGGGTTGAGGAAGGGAGCCCAGGACCCTCAGGCTGGTGGCTGCCAGTGGTCCTGGAGCCCCTTCCCTGCCCTTCAGAGAGCCCAAAACCTCTCAGAGAGGAATGCTACTCCTGCTCGGGGTTAAGAGATGGGGGGGGGGGCAAGCTCCGGATCTGTTCCCCTTGGGGGCCCAGTGGCAGCACAATAGCCCCTGGGCCTGCTGCTCCCTGGCTTAAGTGGTTGCCTGGGCAACAGCTGGGGCCAGTTTCCACCAATCCATGGCAGAGGCCGGGTGGGGGGAGGGAGGCCCAGCAGGAAGGGGGTGCTGTCCCCTTGTGTGGGATCCTATATAAGGAAGAGGGATGTGAACGGAGTGGCCTGGGCTTCACCATCCCTCCAGTGGACTTGGGAGCAGAATACCAAGATGCATAGAATAGGCTACTCCAAGCCTGGGTCCTGGGGCAACTTCTGGGCCATCTTGACCTTGGTGGGGCTGATCACACATGCAGGTGAGTGAGCAGTGGGACTACTGGGGTGCAGGACTACATGGAAGGGCACGACCTTCCAGCCCTAGCTGCATACAGCAGGCCTGGAGGGGGCAGTGTCCAGCCAGCAGGGAAAGTGTAGCTGAGATTCTCCACTGCTCCATGGACACGTCTCCCTGGAGGGAGGAGGGCAGCCTGCCTTAGAGGGGAGGAGGGGCTGGATAGGCAGGCAGGGGTCTTAAGGACAAGAAGACCTTGTCGATTGCCCATTGTCCCAGGCAGAGGTTGAATGGGGACACTATCAGCACTGAGGTCCTTCAAAGTGACAGCTTGGGGAGGCGAGACTGCTTCTCACACTCACTTGCTCCCTCCGTGTCCCCCCCCACACACACAGATGCTCTGCTCTCCACTTCTACACTCGCCATGCCCCCTCCCCCCATGTGCTTGTGCGTGTGTGCAGGCAAGTGTCTGGGGCCCATCTGTTGTCAGACGCCCTCCCTTCTTCCTTCTGCAAGGCTCCTCTCTCTGTTCCGAGCTTGGGAAGGCTGCTGACAGTGTCTTTGTGACTGAATGCACATCCCCATCTGATGTCCCAGCATCCCTGAAGCAGGAGAGAAGAGCCCTGCCTGGACATGTAGTCACCTGAGAGCGCCATGCTATCACCCCTGGCTTCTGTATTTTCTCTCGTACCCCACAGGCTACTTGTCTCACAGATCAGGTCCGCCTCTGTGCCTGTAGCTTCTCTCTGGTGGCTGCTCTGGCCTCCCCACCCTCTCTGCTCCCCCTTCAGGGGCCTTTGCAAGGCTGATTCCTCTGCCTTGACATTCATTCCCTGGCTGGCTCTTTTAAAACTAGTATGTGTATTGTATACTTACTACTTATCTAGTAGCCAATTTGTGCTTTCATGGGCATTAAGAACTTGGATTATTTTGCCCACTGTCATATTCCAAGTTCAAGAACATCTGGCACATAGGAGGTGTGAATATCTGCTAGTGAAGGTACCACCTCTGGCACCAAGAATTTCCACATGCCTTGCCTGAGGTTCTGGCATCGTGGAGACTGGCTGTGGGAATGTTGTCCCAAACCTGTTTCACCTGACCTCTCCCTGTGCTAAGAGCATCCTTGCAGGGTCTGCAGTGGTATGCCTTTGCCGCCCAGGCTGTGCTCATGGGCACTCTCTGCTCACACCCATGCACATGTGTCTCCAGCTGGTCCCTCTGCACCCCTAGACTGAGGCTGTGCTATGTTCCTTCCCACTGCAGCCCAAAGAGCCGATGTTGGTGGCGAGGCCGCAGGCACCTCCATCAATCACTCCCAGATGCAGCTCCAACGCCTGCAGGAGCTGCTGCGTCGGGGCAATGCCAGTGATGTGGTGCTGCGGGTGCAGGCTGCAGGCACTGATGAGGTGCGGGTCTTCCATGCCCACCGCCTGCTGCTGGGGCTGCACAGCGAGCTGTTCAGGGACCTGCTGAGTAACCAGAGCGAAGTGGTCCTGCAGGAGCCCCGGGACTGCGCCGCCGTCTTTGACAAGTTCATCAGGTGGGGAATGGAAGGACTGGGGGAGGCTTTAATCCTTTCCTCACCCCCTGGCTCCTTCACCCATAGGGTTGTGGAAGCAGGGCCCCTAGGAGTCATTACGTCCATCCCCAGATGTCATTGGGGTGGCATTGCCTCCTGCATCTTTCCCCACTTCCCTCTCGTGCAGTGTGGTGCAGCTCCTTGCCTTTCCCTGTGTGCTCTGTGTAGTTTGATGTCACTTCCCACCCTGTTGACCCTCTCAGAGCTGTTTCCAAACCTGGTCAGGAGAGCTACAGATTCCTGGGCCCCACCCTTGATTATCAGTTTCAAGTGTAAGATTGGGACCAGCAATCATTTTCTATTGTAAAGCCTCCATGTGGTTTTGCTGTCCAACCAGGTTTGGAAGCACAGGCTAGGGAGCTGATAAAGTTAGCCAGCTCTCTCCTCCACCTCCCTGCTTCCTGCCAGTATGCTGCACAGGGCACCATTCACACTATAGTCTAAGAAATTAACCCTGTTCTAATGGCTTAGATAAGACAGTTGTAGAATTCTAGACATCAGTTCCAAGTTCCAGGCAACAAGGAGAATAAAACAGATGGGCAAAAAGGGTCTTCCTGCTACCGTGAGTCAGTTGCATTTAACCGGCCTTCCCCTAAATCCTATACTGAGCCCCAGCGACATCGCATTGACCACAAGTTAGACATGTGGCCACACCTAGGGAGCCTAGGAAATTCAATCTTTTATTTCCAGAGGCAAACATGAAACAGAGAGGGGAGACGTGGCTATTCCCCTGCACAGGCTGGGCACTCCCACAGAGCCAAGTGAGGTGCTGTGTGTTGGTGGGGTGAGCAGGGACACAGAGGCAGATGAGATGACAGCAAGAGACAGCAAGGGATGATCAACAGAAGCAGAGAAAAGACACAGGGAGAAAGGTGAGCTGCAGAAAGAAAAGGGGAGGGGTGTGAGGAGAGTAACTGGTGTTGACCATCTACCTCCTAACGGGATTCTTCACTGTCTTGACTGTCACAGTAACCCTGAGGGGTGGGTACTACTCCCCATTTCCTAGATGGTTAGCCCACGGTTCACGGAAGATAAAATACTTGTCTAGAATTGTGGCAAACGGGTGGTAGGACCCAGAACTGAATGAGACAGGAAGCCTCACAATGGCAGAAGCCACCTCTGTTTTGCTCCAGCCTAGCATTGTGCACTTTCTAGAGTCTTGCCATTCCCACCAGCAAAGGAAGGAAGGGGCTGTGAAGCAGGAATGGCCCGAGTGAGCTCTTGCAAGGAAATGACAGGAAGTCTCAGAAGCCATTCTGACCCCAAAACTGGGAGGCCAGGTCCTCTCTGAAAGCAGCTGTGTGGGGACCGCAGCACCCGGCTCTGACTCAGCATCACCTTTCCTCTTTCCCCCAGGTACCTGTACTGCGGCGAGCTGACCGTGCTGCTGGCTCAGGCTATCCCCCTGCACAGGCTGGCCACCAAGTACGGCGTGGCCTCCCTGCAGCGCGGAGTGGCCGACTACATGCGCGCGCACCTAGCGGGCGGCGCGGGACCGGCCGTGGGCTGGTATCACTACGCCGTGAGCACCGGGGACGAGGCCCTGCGGGAGAGCTGCCTACAGTTCTTGGCCTGGAACCTGTCGGCGGTGGCGGCCAGCGCCGAGTGGGGCGCCGTGAGCCCTGAGCTGCTGGCGCAGCTGCTGCAGCGCTCGGACCTGGTGCTGCAGGACGAGCTGGAGCTGTTCCACGCGCTGGAGGCCTGGCTGGGCCGCGCGCGGCCGCCCCACGCCGTGGCCGAGCGCGCGCTGCGCGCCATTCGCTACCCGATGATCCCGCCGGCCCAGCTGTTCCAGCTGCAGGCGCGCTCGGACGCCCTGGCGCGCCACGGCCCGGCGGTGGCCGACCTGCTGCTGCAGGCCTACCAGTTCCACGCCGCCTCGCCCCTGCACTACGCCAAGTTCTTTGACGTCAACGGCAGCGCCTTCCTGCCCCGCAACTACCTCGCTCCCGCCTGGGGCGCCCCGTGGGTCATCAACAACCCAGCCCGCGACGACCGCAGCACCAGTTTCCAGACGCAGCTGGGCCCGAGCGGCCACGATGCGGGCCGCCGGGTCACGTGGAACGTGCTCTTCTCACCGCGCTGGCTGCCTGTCAGCCTGCGACCCGTCTATGCGGACGCCGCGGGCACCGCGCTGCCCGCCGCGCGCCCTGAGGACGGCCGGCCGCGGCTCGTGGTCACGCCGGCCAGCAGCGGCGGCGACGCGGCTGGCGTGAGCTTCCAGAAGACGGTGCTGGTGGGGGCGCGCCAGCAGGGCCGCCTGCTCGTCCGCCATGCCTACAGCTTCCACCAGAGCAGCGAGGAGGCTGGCGACTTCCTGTTGCACGCCGACCTGCAGCGGCGCAACTCGGAGTACTTGGTGGAGAACGCCTTGCACCTGCACCTCATCATCAAGCCCGTCTACCACACTCTGATCCGGACCCCCAAGTAGCCCTGGATTGGGAAATAGAGGCCCGGAAGGTCCCAGGGGTCCAGGAAGGGCAAGGCGGAGGTGGCTACAAGCTCAGCCCTCAGGGGGTGGCCAGGCACTGGCAACCTTGGGGCTGGGTGGAATCCGGAGATGGGCAGTAGACCAGATGCCTGGTTTCTGCAGCTGCTCTTACATGAAACGCTATGTTCTTGGTCTAGAATAAACCGATGCTCACAGAGGTGAGCGGATGCTTGAACTACCAGTCCCTGGGTATAAACAGCCCAGAGAGAATCCCACAGGCCTAAGGTCCTGGTGCCTTTCATTGAGCTTTTCCTTGAGAGCCCTCACCTAGTTGCAGCACAGGGCAGGTAAGAACACCAGAATGGCCAGAGACCTGGACAATCTAAGAAGCTTGGGGCATCCCAGTATCCCTTGCAGGAAATCCCTCACTTTGAAGCTGAGTCCCGACCTCCAGTGGGTAACCACCTCATCTGGACTGTAAGGTTCTCTGCACTCTGGGCCACCCCAACTCCCCAATTACTCCCTAGGAGGGGCCCTGGGGAAGTGTGAAGGCTGATAGGATGGGGGCATGGACTCAGGGTCTAGAAAAAACCCTTTCCCCAGGGGTTTGAAGGCTGGTGCTATACAGCTAGCCAGGGGGGAAATGGTCGGGGGGGGGGGGCAGGCATGGAAGAGAAAGGAGTTGGTTGAATCTTAATCAGTCATGACCACTCCACATGCCAGACAAGGTCTAGTTTCCAACACAACCATCAAGACCCAAATGGGATTTTACTGTTAAAAAAGAAGAGGGGAAAAGCCACTAGTAAGTAACAAAACCGGATTCAGATTCCCTCCCCCACCCCTAACCATCATATTAGAAATGCCTATTGGCCCCTCCCCAACCATCCAGGATGCCCTTACTGTAGAGATGGGCCAGCAGCCTCATCTCAAGAACAGCTCCTCTCCCACAATTCCAAAGCCAAGACTGGCCACAGGTCTGTGCAGAGTTTTGGCAACAGCATTCTGTCCAGAGCTGGGAGGCCAAAGAGCCCAGCCATTCTGGAGGCATCTCCCTGGCCTCACCTCCCTTCCCAGGTGGCACTGAAATTGTAGATGGGTTGGGAAGACACCCCTGCAATTCCTGGATCGCAGGAGCCCTGGCCTTTTGAGACCCTAAGCTCCTGCTCCCAGGTCATCCCCATCTGCCCAGCCTCCACCTCCCATTCCCTGCTGTACTCCATTTAGTCTTGGGCAGCAAGAGAGCCAGTCCCAGGCAGAGCCCCTCAGTTATGCCAGAAGCGTCCATCTTTGCCATGGGTGCTTGTGCCGTGGGGCAAGCGGGGCCCACGAGTAGCCCGTCGGGAAATTCCAGCTGGGTTAGGGTGAACAGCAAGGGGTGAGGTGTCCCCAGGGCCTGCAACAGGGGCAGAGCCAGGATTACTGGTTTAGGAATGCCTCTCCATCACCTCTAATCACCCAGTGGCCTTGAACTTCCTGGAGGCACAATCCCAAGATGCCAGTCCCATAGCAAGGGGAAGGCCTCCCTTTCCCCTCCCTTGTTGGTACTGACCTGTGTTCTGACTTGGAGGGAGTTTGACTTTGGCCAAAGGCAGTGTGACCTTTCCTGGATGCCGGGTTCCAGGAGATGGCCGCATCCTGTGGTCCACAGGACGGGAGTGTCCTGTGGTCCCCGGGAGGTGTGTCTTGGGGCAGGAGAGCTGTGTTGGTTGAATAGTGAGGTAAGGCAGAGATCTGCTACCAGGATCTGTCCCAGCAACAATGCCAGCCTGAGAACAGAGGCTTTGTGGTGCAGGCTGGAGATGTCCTGGGGCCCCAGGAGGAATCCAGTCTTACCCTCCATCCAAAAAGCCCAGATGCCCCACCTCCTGCTCCTTGCCTCACCCCTTGCCCTGTGACCTCGAAGGACCGGGACCTCCGTTTCCTCTTCTTGGCTTCCAGGGACTCCTCCCTTTTTTTGCCTGGATTTTTCTTCTGGCCACGCAGCCAGGACCCAGGGCCGTCACCTCGATGCCCAACTGCCAAGGGCAGGGCTTCGCCAGTGCTGCTGGAGAGGTTGTCCTCGCTGGCAGCGTGCTGCAGCGTGGGGCTGGGCGGCCGCTTGCAGGCCAACTGGCCAGGTGGCTGCATGTCGTCAGCCTCACTCAGAGACTGCAGGGACAGGCTGCTGCGCTCTGTCGCGGCCGCCAGCAGGTGGCACCCTTCACTGCCCAGGGCCCGGGAGCGCCTCCGGGCAGCCTTCACTGAGATGCACTTGGTGCTGGTCAGGATCTCCTTCCTCTCTGCAGGGGAACACAGGGGGCACTCAACCCTGGATCAAGGCCTCCTCCCAGCAACCTCCTCTGCTATAGCAGAAATGAGAAGGAGCCAGACTGCTTGGGATTCAATGCCAGCACCTCCAGTCTTGCCATGTAAGAAGCTTGGGACACCTTTCTGAGCCTCACTTCCATCTGTAAACAAGAGATGGTAAAACCAACCCCATAGGGTTATTTCAAGAATTAATTAAGATAATGGACTTAACCTGCAGCATCCAGGAGGTAGGAATTCAGTTGGCATTTACTATTACAATTTGAGGGCATGATTCTAAGTGCCTTGTGTTCCCCCAATTTTTGATTGTGTTCACAGCTCTCTGTGTGTCCTTGAGCAAGTGACTAATACTCTGTAGAATAGGCAACACCCAATGCATGGGTGCACTTGGCAGTGAAGAGGGCACAAGGGGCTTGGGGCTGGGAGATCTGAGCAGTTTAGATGAGGACAGGCCGGGGTGTGGGGTGGGGTGGGTAGGCAGGGTCGCACACACCTTTGTGGGATAAGGGGATCTCTGACAGATTCTCGCTACTGTCGGGGGAAGAGTTGATCCGGCTGCCTAGGCTGTCCTGAGTGGGGACCTGCGGGGTGAAGAGGTTGGGAGGAGGGAGCCCCTGCCCTTGAACTCAGTGGGGACTGCATGCCACACTCAGCAGAGTCAGTGGGGCCTCAAGGGTGGCGGCCATTTAGGATAGGCTCCATCCTGATGGCTGTGTGTCCACCCCTGTGCCCCCACCCCCAGCAGCAGGGGAACTCTCAGGGCCAGTCGAGCTCACCTCCTGGCTCACCAGGCTGCCAATCTGGATGGGAGGTGGGGTGGACACAGAGGAGCTCTTCATCTGCCAGACCCTGGGACTGGCCTTGAACACACGGTGGACTTCACTGAGGTTGGCAGAGGAGGATGGGTGGCTGTTGGCCAGGCTGGTCCCACTGAAGTCCCACCCCCCAACCCCAAGGGAGAAGCTGGTGGTGTGAAGGAAGAGAGAACCCAGGAGTCCTGGCCCCAGACAATGTCATCTCCTTCCTTTCATTCTGGCCCTGTCTTCCCCATTTAGGCCTGATCTGGGTTGGCCTCCCTGGGACAGAG
This sequence comes from Loris lydekkerianus, assembly GCA_963574355.1. Taxonomy (NCBI): domain Eukaryota; kingdom Metazoa; phylum Chordata; class Mammalia; order Primates; family Lorisidae; genus Loris; species Loris lydekkerianus. The sequence goes on along the minus strand of CAUYPK010101908.1, from coordinate 42,022 downwards.
CGCAGCCTGGGTGCTGGAGCAGGTGGTCCCTGGTCTCACCTCTCTGTGCTGAGGGTGGGGAGGGCGCTGTTCTGCACATGCTGACTGTCAGAGTTCAGCATCTTCACACTCTCTGGGTCAGAATCTGGGGTCAGTGTGGCTCCTCCCACCGTAATTTTGGGCAAAGAGCTGTCCTGGGGGTGGGGGGAAGGGGGAGACAGAACTAGTCCTGGACCAGGTAACAGCATGGCGACAGAGGGACAGACTTGTAACAGGGGCTGGAGATCCCAGAAGGACAGTGGGCTTGTGTCCCCAAGGGTAAGCTGCAGGCTCCTGGGCATCCCCTAGTGGCACTGCCTGATGGCCTGGTCTCCTGGGAGGGTATCTGGGGCCATTTGGCCAACCCTGACCCTGAGACCCTGTGTGGGGACAAGTGCCAGAGAGGAATGCCCAGTATGGTGATCTTACTCAGGCTTGGCAAGGCTTAGGGTGAAGTAACAAGGTAAGGAAATTCCCTCCCTGGGGTGCTGCCATTGTCTTGGGCACCAGTCTCTCCCTTGGGACACGTGCCCAGGCCCAGGTGCCCACCTGCAGGGCCCTGGAGGCTACACGGTCCATGATGGTGGCCCGCTCCAGGCTGCCCTCCTCCAGCTCTCGCAGGTACGCTTCGTAAAGCTCCTCCAGATGTTGCGGGACGGCCAGGTTGTAGTCTGCCGGGGGAGGGGCAGGGCTCAGCGCGTGCCCGGGGGCCTCCGCAGGTGGCTCGGATGCGTGGGGCGCGGGCCCTACCGTTGATGACCTGCCGCTGGCCCTGGATGATCTCGTCGCAGAGACTGCGGTGTTGCTCCAGGCGGCGCACGGCCTCGCCGCGGTGGCGGAGCGCGCCATTGCGGAGCAGCGCGTGTGACTGCATCTCCGTGTTCTCCACCTCGAGCTCGTGCACGCGGCACAGCAGGCTGAGCACCTCGCGCTGCTCCTCGGAGCCGATACGCCGAGGCAGCGTCTCCTCCAGGCGCCGGCCCCGCACGCGCAGCTCCCGGCAGCGCTGCTCCAGCGCCAGCTGCAGGGGGTGCGGGGTGACACCAGGCCCCCGTGAAGGGCCCCAGTCTTCGCCTCTCTGGCCCCTGGACTCGGCATCAATCCAGCTGGAGCTCTAAGCCAGGCCAAACCTCTAAGATCCATCATGAGCTATGCAACCATGGGCTGCTCCAAGGTGGCCCATGTGTGCTGTCTTCCAGGCCAGACCACAACCTGCTCCTGGGACCAGCCCTCTGGACAACTGCTCAACCCCAGCCTAGCCAAGCCCGCAGGGCTCACCATACTCTGAAGTTTTGGATATGCCCAAGAACAGAAGGCAGAGATTTGTCATCTGAAAAAACCCAAATTACAATACTGCCATTCCCTGAATCTCCTTGGTCTGCGCCAGGCATGTATTTAATCTTCCCAGCAAACCCAGGAAGGCTGCACCTTGACTGCTCCCATTTTACAGATGGGAAATATGAGGCACAGAGAGGTCACACAGGATTTGTGGCTTGAGCACCCAGATCCCACAGCTCCTCCAACCCCCAGTCCCTCTGCCACACCTCTTAAACCCACTGTCCCTGCCCACCAAATCCCACACACCTTCTGCTTATGAAGGTTCTTCTGCTTGCCCACCAGGGCTGCGATGCTCTCCCGGGCTGTGGCCACCTCTGGGGGCTCCGGGATATCTGGTTGGTCCTCGCCTGTGTCAGAGTCCTTTTCGCTGTCATCCTTGGTGTAGGATTCCTTCCGCTGCTCCTCCCGCCATTTGAGGGCCTGGCGTGACTTTTCGTGCTCCCAGCTGCCGCAGCCCAAACCAGAAAAACGCGATTCAGGCCAGGAGGACAGGGGACAGGGTTCACAACCTCTGCTTCTCTCTCCTGGGACCAGGGTGGGAACTAGAGGGTCCTCAAGCAGGAGATGCTTACCCGGCAATGGTGAGCAGATGGCGTGAGGTGTCGATCTGGACCTCCATGGTGTGGTTCCCCAGCTCCAGCAGGCGCCTCCGCACATCCATCTGCTCCTGGAACGCGTTGATGAGCTGCTCCCGAAGCTGTCCCATTTCGGCCTCCTCACCCTGCCCACTGTGCAGTTGGACCTCGGCTACCCAGGGCGTGAGGATGGGAGAGTCAGCAGAGGGCACAGGTTCAGGCCACTCTCCTCTCTTTCTTGCCACTTTCTGCTTCCACTTCCTGTCCAACCACTTCCTCCAAGAAGACCTCCTAGCTGACTGCCTCCTCCCATAACCCACGCGCACATCAAGTCTTTAGGACACTGCCCAAAGGTGACTCCCAGCTCCTCGGTGTGAACTGGGCCTCTGCTAGCCCTTCCAGCACCTTTGTGCCAACTTGGAAACTTTCCTGCCATCTATTGGGAAGCCATCACAGCAAACACGTGAAGGAGCTAAGGAAATTTGCCCCAAAATATGACTCCTTGATATAAAGAATATTTTGGATTAAAGGCCATTCACGATCAGGGAGTATTGAAAGGGGCCTTTCTTCTATCTACATAAAACCTGAGTAACCTGATTGAGAATCAAATAGGGGCTGGTGACTTTCTTATTACATGCCTCAGGGTCATTTAAAGCACTAGATCTGTCTCAGGTTAATCTACAGATCCATCTGTTTCCACCCATCTACACACATCCCCCTAGCAACCACTTGCTGCGTGTATACTTCCCACACTCTCCCCTCTCCCTTTCCAAAAGACATCTATAAAAGTCTCTGACCATCACTGAGACTTCAGGTAATCATTCTTGTGATTCCCCCATGTGCATGGTATTTGGAAATAAACATTTCTTTTATTAATCTACCGCAATTGTGAGCTGATCTTTCAGTGAACCTTAACCAAGGGAAAAGGGCAGGTTTTGCCATGATCCCGTCACACAAAACTCTTGGTGTGAAAACAGAAGCTCTTGGTGATAATAGCAAGGCCTCATGGTCCTCTCTGCAGCACACAGAGTGATCTACCCGCCTCTCACAGTCTGAGCCCACTAATCTTCATGGTAGGTTTCCCAACCAGAGATCACCATCCCTTTTCACAGTTGAAGGCTCAGAGCAGGTGCAGGCCTAGCCCAAGACCACCTAGCCAGAAAAAGCCTAAGTCTGGATCTGAATCCAGCGCTGTCTGAGCCCAGAGCAACATGAGAGGCAGAGGGCTGTCAGAGATGGGCTCCATGCACACCTTGGATATGGCGTATGTCTCCCCGTGCCATCCAGCCCCGGGCTGGGCCCCGCCCAGCCTGTTCCTCAATCTTGCACTTGAGCCGCCGGATCTCGCCCCGCAGGTCAGCGATGATGCTGGTGTACTGGGCGATGTGGTATGAGACGTTAAGCAGGTTCTGCTTCACCTGTGGGAACACAGGATGGGCCATGGGGAAAGGAACACCCCAGGCACCCGGTCCTCCTCCCTGCACCCACCGAGGCTGGCCTGGGGGGGGCTTCCTTTCATTCTTTCCCCACTCCCCCAGCCTTTCTGGAGGACAGTAATGGCCTCCTGGCCTCCAACTCCACAGCCTTCTATCACACCTCCATGCTGCTACTAGATCCACACTCTTAAGAGTCTCACTTTATTGCCCTTAGTAGAGTCCCCTGGCATCACACAGCTCATAGCAGCCTCCAATTCCTGGGCTTATGCAATTCTCTTGCCTCAGCCTCCCGAGTAGCTGGGACTACGGGTGACTGCCACAACGCCTGGCTATTTTTTTGTTGCAGTTTGGCCGGGGCTGGGTTTGAACCCCAGTATGGGGCCAGCACCCTACCTACTGAGCGACAGGTGCTGCCCTAGATCCACACTCTTAAAGTGCTACTTGTCCTGCTCAGCAACCGTCGGTGGCTCCCTACTGCCTAAGGGGAACGCCCAATTCCTTCCCTTGGAGAAGGCCTTCCACTCTGCTTCGATTTTCTTTTGACTTCTTGTTCCCACATATCTGCTCTGCTGGGGACCATCCTGCTCTCCTCATGCCCACGACAGACATCATGCCCTCTCTGCCTTTACAGCAGTGGTTCTCAACTTTCCTAATGCCTCCTAATGCTGCGACCCTTTAATACGGTTCCTTATGTTGTGGTGACCCCCAACAACAAAATTATTTTTGTTGCTACTTCATAACTGTGATTTTGGTACTGTTATGAATCCTAATGTAAATATCTGATATGCAGGATGTATTTTCATTGTTACACAGGGGTTGCAACCCACAGGTTGAGAACCGCTGCTTTAGAGCTTCTCTTTTCCTGCTCCCACCCTTCTGGAATGTCCTCCTATCCTTCAGGGTCCTACTTACTGTCCCCAAAGAATTCCACCGATCCCACCAGCCTACCCCACCTCCCCATTCCCTGACCTGTATCAGCACCTGCTGATGGCATCATTTACTGGCTATTGACAATATTCTGAACTATCAATGAACTATGTCAAGAATATGTCTCCTCTTTCTCATTAAGCTCCTCCAGGGCAGGAATAAAACTTAAAGCATCAGGACACAGGATGAAAATTTTAAATGCTGGAAGAGCGTTCAATGCATGCTACCTTACACTTATCCACTTCCAGCCCTCTGCATGCAAACAGGTTGAGACAGATTCTGACTAGATGGCAGGGTTCCAACATGTTTATAGAGAGGTAAGGACTCGGACCTGGAAACCAGGCAGACCCATGCCCATCTCGGCGCCACTGCTGACCAGATGGGGAGTCACTTAACCTCCTTAAGCCTCATTGTCTTAAACTCTACCATGGGGGCAGTGATAACACCTGCCTGATTTTGAGGATCAAATGAGATAATAAAGAGATAACAAATGAGATAATTGAAGGGCTCTGAGTAAGTGCTCAATCAAGGTTGCCTCTTATGAAGATTATCAGAGGGAGAAGCGTTGAAAACCCAAAGGTCTGAAGGAGCATCTGAAGGAGGGAAGAAGGAGAGGATGGAGGTGAAGGGGGGACACAGACCTTCAACAGAAGACAGGACCCTTGGGAGCTATGGGCTTCTAGGCAGACAAGCAGGTGCAGGGAAGGACACAGGTCACACTGGGCTGAGGAGTGAGGCCAGTGCAGCAGTGGCTGGTTGCAGAGAGTATGGGGTGGGGTGGGGCAGAGATTGGCCCAATAGCCTGAATACTGGCCCAGGAAGGTGTGCTCTGGGGGACAGGCCAGGGGCCCTCACCCTGGTCTTAATGTTCTTAGCCCGGCCAGCATAGGTCAGGGTGTTCCGGGACTCCTCGAAGGCGCTGCTTGCTGGACTGATGTGAGCAATCATCACAGTGCGGCTGTTCCCCCCCAGGGAGTCCTGGATGGGGAGAAAGGGGGCTGAGGTCAGCTGGGACTCCCCAGGCCTTCCTCCTCTCAGGCTAAGATGCCCTCGCGGCATGTGTGGGTTTTCTCTCTCCCTCCTTCTCTCTCATACACACAAACTCACACTGAGTGATGTGGAGAAAGCCCCTGGCCCCAGCAATGGTCACCTGTGTGACCTTAAGCAGCACCTTCACCTTTAATCCTCGGCTTCCTCACCTTGTAAATGGCAGTGCTTGTGGGTGCAGTAATGACGGTGGCTGATGGCAGTAAATGGTGACCGTGATATTAGACCAGGGAGACGGGTTTGGATCCTACATCTAGCACTTAGTAGCCGAGCCCTCGGGAAAGTTACCTTTTTGTCGTGGGCGGGGTGGGGTGGGGGGGTCTCAGGTTCAGCCTCTTTCCCTCCTTGCTGCCTGCCCTTTGGTTAGGGTGGCCAGATTAAATACAGGACACCCAGCTGAATTTGAATTTCAGATAAACAAGGAATAACTTTTGTGGCTTATATATATCCTAAATATTACATGGGACATACTTATACTGAAATGAATTTTGTTGTGTATTTGGCATTCAGACTTAGCTGGGTGTCTGTTGAGTCTGGCGGCCCACCTTCAGCCTCCACCCCCGCCCTGGCTGCCGCTGGTACCTTCAGGAGCCGAGTGAGCTTGCTGTCGCGGTAGTTGACATACTTGTTGCTGGCCTTGTCGCTGAGTGCATTGATGCAGTTGCCCAGGGCTAGCAGGGAACGGTTGATGTGGGCCCCCTCCTTCATGCGCTGCCCACGGTTCTGTGTCTGGGAGGCGAGAACAAGGCATAACTACGGCTCTATGGTGCAGGAGTCTGGGTTTTGCCCCAGCCGCCCCCCACCCCACAACGCCCCAGTGATCCTGGGCTAGAAACTCCTTCTTCTCCCTCGGGGCCCTGAAGTGTAGCAAGGACTTGCAAGAGGGCCTTGTCCTGCCCCCTCCAGCATCACAGAGGGCTGCGGCGGCTGGTGTCTGTCCCCCAGAGCAGGGACCACAGCATGGCCTGTTTCACAGCACCGGGAATGACACTGGAGGGAGGTTGTGGTCCACTCTGCCCAGGCTGGCAAATGCCGAGACCAGCTGGCTCCAGTAGCTGGGGGGCACGCCCTCTCCCCTCCCAGGCCGCTCCCCCAGGACCCCTTTCAGGAAGCCTTTGGGGCTGGAAGAGAGGGATAAGTTTCATGAACTCTGCCCTGTTCCAACCCAGCTTCACAAGTTTGAACATAAAATGTTGAACATGAAAGGTGCTGTCCTTTGCCTTGCTAACCACAGTGGCATCATCCAGCCTCTTTGCTGACATAACCATAAAACTGCCAGGTCTGCCCGCAGGAGGGAGCCTGAGCCCACACCTGCTGGGCGCTGCTGCTGCATTAGGCCTCAGAGCTGGACAAGTAGGGGGTGATGCTAGGGATGGTGGACAAAGAGTTGCCAGAAAAGGGTGACAGGGATCTTCTCTGCTCCTTGACTAATGTAATTGTCAAGGGAGGGCATCGTTCCTGCCCTCCACCCCCACAGGACCCAGCCTCACCTGGGAGGCGCGCTCGGAGCCGGCCAAGTCTATCATGAACAGGCGGCCCTGCCGCACCTCCTGCTGGACGTCTTTGACCCGGCTGCGCTGGCGAACGGCCACCTGCAGCACTGCATGGGAGCGCGAGGATGTCTGGTTGGCGGCCGTGGGTTCCTGGGTCCTCTGCCGGTTTCCCTTCATCAGCAGCTGCATGATCTGGGCGGGAGGGAGGAGAGGCAGCTCCTGAGAACCCACAGAGACGCCCCAACAGAAGGAAGGAACTCTCGGGGATAGGCAGGGAGGGCCCTGCCTGAAAGGGCAGGCTGGGGTGGCCTCTACAGGCTGAGGGTTCTGGGGAGTGGCCTTAGCAGTCTAAGGTGAAGTATCTGTGTAAACAGAGGGGATGTGCTGCCTGGTCACTCTCTCAGGGTCAGCATGGTGGACATGGTGGTAGGCATGGGTCCTCCTCTTGCCACTACTCAGGATTCTCTGCCCCAGCCCCAGCCCCAGCCTCAGCCTTGTAGGCAGCAGCTCTCTGGCTCCAGTCCTAGCCCCTCCATGGCCTGGCTGGAGGCACAGAACTCGCCTCTTTAGCATTGATGGTGGAGACCTCGGTGATTCCGGCCACCTGGATCACCCCTTTGGCGTCCTCCCTCAGCTCCAGATACCCCAGGGCAGGGTTCAGCAGGTCCCGGATCATCTCGTTGTAGATCTGACAGGACCAGTGAGGGCAGGTCCAGGCCAGGGCCAGGTTCCCTCCCTCCCACGCATAAAGAGGACCACAGCTTGCACCTTCTGAGCCCCAGATTCCTCTTGAGTAAAGGCACCTGCCTGACTGCGGGGCCAGGGATGGGCTCCAGCATCTATGGGGAACATCGAGCTGCCACAGCCAGGGTTACAGGAGGCTTCTGAACCAAGTGGGATTCCCTGTGTGGACAGGCTGGGCCCAGGCCAGAGCTGGGGACCAGACTGATGGCAAGACCCCCTTCCCCTGCCAGGAGAGGTCCCTGTTTATTGCTAGACAACCCTCATGCTACTTTCAGGGGTGCCCCCCCCTACAAAGTGAGTCTTGCTGGCTGAGTCAACACCATGCCAGTGGGGTGCCTTCCTGCACTGTGACCCAGGAGATTATCAGTTCCTTCAGGGGATGGAGTCCAGCCTGTAGCTCTCCCACCTCTTCTGGCCTCTGTGTGCTCCCCACACCTGGCCCAGTGGGCACCAGGAGGTTGTGGCTGGGTGGGGAAGCCAAAGTATCCAGCCTGTATATGTGTGTACAGTTTTCATCTGTGCCAACACTGCAGAGTTCCTGAAGGGAGCTTGGCAGGGCAGACTGGGTCTGCTTCAAGAAACAGGCCCCTGAGCATGGCGAGGTGGTGAGCCATCTGGGAGCGGCCTTAGCAGTCTGAGGTCAGACTCACAGTGGCTGAGTCCTGTGTGTCCTGGCAAGGCTGCTCTGGGTCATGGCACACTGGGCAGGGTGTGGCTCTGAGTCTGAGTACTTGCTGTCTCACATACTGTGTGACATAGAACTAGTTGCCTAGTCTCTCTGATGAGCCTGAGATTTTTGTAAAGTGGGGTTTATAATATGTGTGTGGGACAGCAGCAGTGCTGAGCACCCCAGCCCTGCCCAGTGGGCTTCTTGGCTGAGCCTGGGTGGGGACTTACCTCCAGATAGGACATGGACACCTCATACTCCATGTCGTTGCTGGTTTCCTCAATGGCACAGAAGAGGTCATTGAGGGTGCGAACGTAGATGCCGGGCTCGTGATCTGTGCCCAGCATGGTGTAGGTTTTCCCACAGCCTGGGGCAGAACAAGGTCAAGGGTGAGCAGTGTGGGAGCCAGAAGTGAGGGCTCACTGGGCAGGCACTCTTGGCAGACCTGGGTCTGTCCCCAAGGCTGGTCCTCCCAGATGGCTAGGCAGTGATGGGGTGGGGAGCAGGGCAGCATTGGCTGTGTGTAGGGTCTTTGGGACTGGAGGGCCCTGGATGGAGCCAGACCAATTCTCTGATGAGGGGCTGGGACTTGGCCCTCAAGGGGACAGGAGGGGTCCTCGCCCATGATCTGAGTTTCCCCTCACCTGTGGGGCCATAGGCAAAGACAGTGGCATTGTAGCCTGAGATGACACCTTCGATAAGGCTTTTTGTGGTGGCCTGATACACCATCTCCTGCAGAGAAGGAAGGGGAGAGCTGTCAGGGGCCCAGGACATGGGTGGAGCAGAGCATAGATACTCACTGGCAGGTCCTGTTCCCCACTAAGAGAGGTTTTTGTCCCTGGAGCCTAAGAGAAGTGGGGGTAGGGAGTGAGGGAGGGGATGTCTCCACTTACACCCCACAGTGAGGGGATGGCACCCTGGAAGAGAGCCCAGGACACCCGAGATGCCTTCCCCCATGGCTGGCTCCTGGCCCCCTTCCCTGAGGATGCATCACGTCTGTTCCTAGAAGCGTACACAGGTGGGCAAGACGAGGTCCCTGGGGGGGGGTGTGTCAGCTTCCCTGCAGCTATCCTCCACCTGCCCTCCCTGTGCCAGATGGGCCTCAGGCTCCTTGATCCTGCTCCATCCAATAGGGGCCAACCATGGTGCACTCACGCAGGGTGGTGTCTCAGTGCCAACCCAAGTGTGTCCATGCAGGAGGCCAGCTGTATACCCCGGCCCTCCCTCACCTGGGTGGCAGTGAAGTCAAAGGCCACATCAAACAGGTAGGACTTCTCCCGGGAGCGATGTGCCCGCAGGATGTCGTCTGGGTCCTCCATGGGGTCCATGAGAACCACCATCTGCAAAGATCCCCGAGGGAAGGCCGGCAGTCACCTGGGATTCCTAGGGCCACGTGTGGTCAACCCTCAGGGGTTAACAAAGCCCATCTGGACTGTGACCTCACCCCTCCCCACCTCGGGATGTGGGCAAGGGATGGGAAGGACCAGATGCCAGAGCCCTGGGCCCACACCTGTCCTTCCTCAGTGCTCCAGGCATCAGGTATGGACGCCTGGCCTGGATATCCAAAGGGGAAGCCCTCCTGACAACACACAACCGCAGGGCCAGTAGATACCTAGGCAGGCCCAACGCCCCAGGTCTGGGTTCTGCCCCCAATTGCAGCACCGTGACCCAGGTACCTCTACCAGAGGGGAAGCAGTGGCATTAAGGGAGAGTTCGTTTTATGTCAGCACCTGTTTCAAGAACTCCACATACACAGTCCTTTTAATCCTTCCACAGTGCCACATAGCAAGGCCAAGTGTTACTTTCCTTCTGCTGACAGGGCAGTAGCCTGCCCCAGGTCACGTGTCAGCAAGTGGAGAAACCTGGGTGCAAACCACCATGGAGCTCCAGGCATCTCCTGCCCTGCCCTCAGCCCATGGGCAGACCACTGGCAGCCCTCTGAAGCCCCGAGTCTGAGCTGGAGGTGGCAAGGGGAGCTGAGGGGCCCAGGGCTAGCAGCTGGGACCGGGCATGGATGGGCCAGTCCTGGCTGGGGCTCTCCTCTCCACAGGTGGCACAGCTGTGCTCAGTGTGTGTGCATGTATGTGTGTGCGTGTGCACACACATGTGCATGTTGAGACACAGAAGGGGTCTGACCAGCTTCTTCTTTTGCTCCACAGTCTCTGGGCCCGGTCCACTCTACCCTCCCTCCGCCCTGGTATCCTCAGTGCTCTGAACTTCATCTTGGCTCCATGTAGAGATGCAGAGGAAGGCGCTAGGTCCTTGCTGGGGGTCCTGGTCTAGGGTAGGGGTGGGGATGGAGTCAGCACAGACCCGTAGAAATGATGGAAGACAACCAGAGACACAGGAAGCCTTGCATTTGAAGGACTTAGGATGAGGGGGCAGGGCAGCAGAGGGGACTCGGGCAGGTGCTGAATCCCCACACCGCGTCTTATTGGTGGGGGTGTCTGGTGCAAGTGCCTAACCTGCCTGAACCTCATTCTCCTCCTCTGTGCAGTGGGGCAGCAGCTCAGTCCACTCAGAAGACCCAATGAGACAATGTGTACTGAGCTCAGTCATGAGGCTGGGCACATACTGAGTGTATAACTTGGTTCAGGAGGTTAAGCAGAGGCAGAGGATGGGAAGCCACCTGTCCTGGCACTCATGACTCTGCCATCAAGTTGAGGGAAGCAACCACACCCGCCCGTGGAGAAGGTCACCAGGATGCCATGGGCCCTGCACCTGCCTGAGGCCCTCAGGGGGAGGTCCCTATCCCTCTTGCTGCACCATGCAGGAGTCCCCTGAGAGGTGGCTGGCACCTCTAAGCACTGCTCTGAGTCCAGAAGTGCCTGGGTTCCCTGGGGTCCTGGCTTGCTCCAAACAGCCAGGGGAAAATCAGCCACTGTAGGGCTCCCTCCTAATGCTCCCCAGGCTGTGGGTGTGGGGTGGGGTGTCAGATGGTGACTTCAGCAAGCATGGGCACATCACCAGCCCCTTCCTTTTCTAGTGGGAGGGAAGCAGGCAGGGAAGGAGGGCGTGGGCAGCCTTCACTTGTAGCCCCTCCTCTCCAATATAACAACAGTAGCTTACCTCCTGAGCCCTTGAACTGCAATGATCCTGGTTATTATTCTCAGATGGGGAAATCAAACTACAAAGTCACATTGCTAGGACATGGCAGAGCCGGGATCCCAGGCTGATGCCTTGCCCACCCTCCTAAACCACCACCCCCCCCCCCCGCTCCCACAGGGGCCTTGAAGGGTGGAATAGCGGTTCTTGCCCTGTCTCTCAGCAGTTACCATGTCCAAGTGAGGCCCCAGTACCCACTGTGCACACTGGCCCTGAGTGCTGAGACACTGCCCAAGGAGGTAAACTGGCCTGGCTCGGGACCTCTCCCACTTGGCCAAAGGCTGGGTGGCCACAGAGAGTCAAGTGTGGGGAATCCGGACCTGCACAGCTATGTGGATCACCTGTCTCAGCCACTGGCCACCTCCTTAGGGCCTGGGCCTGATGCCCTCCAAGCCTCTTCCAGGATCTGGTCCCTGTCTCAGGCTTCAGGAGCATGAACCCTGCACTAGTTTCAGGCCCAGCTGAAGAGAAAACCTGGCTCTGAATTCCCCTGCAAGGGTCCCCATGGGATACTACAGGAACCTGACCGTCTGCACTGTTCTTGCCTCCATGCCAGTGTTCCCGTGGGCATGGGCAGGGCCAGTGGCCAGAGGGGCACCAATCCCTATTCCTCACCTGAGACCTTCACTCAACCTCCAGACACTGCCAAGTTCAAGACACTGAGCATTTATTTCCTTTGATATCTGGGCTCCTGTATCAGTACATCATCAGCATAGCTGCCATGATCCCTGCTTAAAGAGGGCTTTGTCTGGGTTCCATCTGTCTGGGCTCCAGCTCCCGCCCACCCTTCAGAGCATCACCCCCACTTCTGCCCACTCTGGCTCACAATGGAGCCCTTGTGCCCCTTTGCCAGGTGAGCTGAGAGCTGAGCTGGGGAGGGGTGGGGGGCAGGAGTACTCTGGGCTGACACAGAGACCAGCACGTTTGCTGAGCACCCTCCAGGTGCTAGGCACAAAACAACGCCCCAGGGAGAAAGAGCAAAATGAGGCCAGCTTTCCTGCCTTGGGAGACCCGCGGATCATCCTAACCAGGAGAGTGCCAGAACTCTGAGGAGAGGCACCTAGCCCAGCCCTGCCCCAGAGCAGGCCTCCTGGAAGAGGTGGCACCAGCGTTGAGTTTCAAAAGATGAGCAGGGGGAGGTGGCCGAGAGGTGAGGTAGGAAGAGAACTATAGACAAATACTTGATGAGCAAGGCAAGAAGTGAGAGGCAGGCAGCAGCAGCAGTACTGACTTGGGAGGAGAGCTCTGGAGTTTTGCCATCTGCCCCACCAGGGCTCCCTGCTGCACAGATCCAAGAACTCACATGAGCATCCCCCGGGGCAAGCACACCTGTGCCTCATACACCCAGGGTCCCCTCTGTGAGCAGATGCTGTCCCCTGCTCTGAGAGGTTCCTAAACATCCCCCCAAGACTCCTTCTAAATGGTACCCTGGGGCGTCTGCTGAATAAAGCTGCCATTTATGGGGACCGTGAGTGCAGCAGGCACAGAGCCCAGGGCTTGCCGAGCATTTTCTCTGACCGCCTGTGGGCGGCCACTCTGGTCATCGCCGCCCTGTGGTCATCACTCACACGTGTTCAGTGAGTTATCCACAGCTGCCTGAAAAGTGCAGAGCTGGTCACATCCAGAGCCCAGCTCTTCACCACCAGTCCACCCACCTCGCCTTTCCAAGAGAACAAGTGGACAAACAGCTGCCTGCTGGTGAATGCACACTTATTAGGGGATGAATTGTGTCCCCCACCACTCCGATTCATATGCTGAAGCCCTAAACCCTCACACCTTAGAATGAGACCTATTTGGACATGGGGTGATTGCAGGTTAATCAGCTAAGTGAGGATGCAGTCGCACTGGTATAGGGTGGGCCCTTAATCCAGTATGGCTAGTGTCCCTATCAAAAGGTGAAATTTGGGCAGAGCTATTCATAGAAGGACAGCAAAGCAGAGAGACACAGGAAGAAGGCAGCCATCTGCAAGCCAAGGAGAGAGGCCTGACACAGATCCTTGCGGCTACCACCTTCATCTCTAGCCTGTGGCCCCAGAGCTGTGCAATAGTAAATAGCCGCCCTTTAAGCCACTCAGCATGTGGCATTCTGTGACAACAGCCTTGCAAACTAGTGTGGCACCCAAGGCAGGCTCCCCTGCCACAGGGAGGAGGGCCAATAGCTTTGCCCCTGCCCCGAGAGGTGTGCTCTCTTTCAGCCCCTAGGAGGACATTCCCAAGTTCATGCACACCATACCGTGCACCTGCCTCTGGGAGGTGTTCATGGGGACACTGCTCACCCAGTACAGAACTCCTCCCCCAGACCCAGCTGCCTCTGCAGGTCCAGGCTCCTAACTCAGCAGAGGCCCCAGCTCAAGCGCCCTCTCCATGGCCTCCCCCTATAGATCTGCTCTTAGTTCAATGCAGATTTTGACCTTTCCAGAGTTCCAGATGGAGTTGGAATCTTTGAACCTGGAAACCCAAGATCCTGTAGGGAAGTGGGGGCCTTGGTTCAGGGAGAGTGTCTCATGCATAAGCTGTGTCCCCATCAGGGAGCAGGCTCTCTCCTAGCATCTCCTGGTTGAGACAACTTTGCATAAAGCACAGTGGGCAGTTCTTCCTGCTGAGCACCACTGAGCTGCAGGTGCACCGCCCAGGTCTTAGTGGGATTCTTTCTGGCCTCCAATGGCTGACCTTAGCCCACAGTTTCTTGATCTTGTCACTATTGATACTGTGGGTGGGATCATTCTTGGTTGTGGGGGCTGTCCTGTGCTTTGTGGAATGTTTAGTAGTGTCCCTGGCTTCTACTCACTAGAGGCCAGTAGCACCCTCCCCCCAGTTGTGACACCGTCAAATGTTCCCGGGGGGGGGGCAGAATTGCCCAGTTGAGAGGCACTGAAGTAGGCTCTTCCTCCTATAGCCCCCAAGGATAGTGGCAAAGATCCCAAGGGAAGGGGTGCCACAGACAAGGCCCAGGTTTGACATTGCAGTGTGAACTTGAGGAAGTGGAATCACTTCCCTGGGCCTCAAGATGTCCTGATTGGTAGTTAGGGGAGGACCAGCAGGACAGCATCCTTGAGAGAAGAAATCACACCAACACCCTCATCCTACTCAGGAAGCCTCAGCAGAGAATCCAGCTCTGGCTTCCTCCCCAGCCCGGGGAGTCAGGCCCACAGCCCCTCATTCCCATAGATGACGGTAAAGCACCACAGGACAGAAACCTGAGTCCAGTTAGATATCACCTCGCCAAGGCTAGTTCTGGTTTTCATTTGTTTTGTTCTTTAATGAGGAGAATTTGTTGCTGGTCATGTTTCTAGTTACAAACATGACTGTAAGTTGTCAATAAGGAGACTCTGACACCCAGAAATGCCAGAAAGTGGGTCCTTGGGCTCTGTCAGCCTTCGGGCTGGATGGAGAAGGCTAGAATGTCGCCCACTGAGCACAAACAGCCACCAAGATCCAGCTGGCTCCTTAGGGTAGAGCTACACCTGGCTGGTGTCCTGGTGGGATTTCTGTAGGACTCTAAGGACCCCAGGCTCAGGCTGGGTAGGGATGTGACCTAGAATACAGTCTAAGGCTGTGACTCCAGAAGAGCCTGCTGACTCCACCAAAGTTACGCAGGAAGACTGTAACATGCAGATTCTCGGGACCTCTCAGATCCACAGAGTCTGAGTCTCTGGGGGAATGAATCCTGGAATCCGCATTTTAACAAGCACCTTCTCTTTAAACCCGCCCAGACGCTAAGTATAAGGACCCTTGCAGCCTAGCAGCATCATTCACCATACTCCAAAAGTGGAATAACCCGAATGGCCATCAACCGCTGAACGGGATAAACAGATGTGGTGTTTCCACACCTTGGAGTATTATTCAACCATGGAAAGGAGCGAAGTTCTGATAGAAGCTGTCATGTGGATGAACCTCAAAAAGGCAAGGGTGGTATTGCATGACCAATTTACATTAAACGTCTAGAATGAGCAACGTAGAGACAGAAGGCGGTTTCGGGTTACTGGGGCTGGGCGGGCTAGGGAGATGGTGGTGGGGTGGTGGCTCAGCGGAGAAGTGAGGAATCCCCGCACCTCCCCAGGCAGCTCCCCACCATGCTCAGCTGTTATGGCAACAAGACCAAGAAGCATCCTGACAGCAGGTATGCAGGAAGCTGCCCATCCTACTGCCCCCAGGCAGGCAAGTGGCTAAAGACAGCTGTCCCCCTGGCATTCATGGTCTCTGGCACTTGGCATCTGTCACCTTATACTTTATTTGTCTTTTACAACAGCTTTGCCTCTGTGTGGCTGCAGCCCTCCCTGACATAATCTCCTTTAATCTTCTCAGCAGCTCTGGGCTGGGTGGAGCAGGTTTCTTATTCTCCTGCCTTCTAATGAGGAAACCAGACCCAGGGAGGGTCTTCAGCAGGCCCGCCAGAACCTGGCCAGGACGTGGCAGGCCCTGGTGCCCATGTCATGCTGCCCAGCCTCCTACCTTCACTCCTATTCCCCTCCAACCCCTGACTTTGGCCTCACTACAAGGCTTCATGGGGGGCCCTTAGCTGGCTCTGCAGGACCCCAGGAGCAGAGTGGGGCGGCAGTTGGGCTTCAAGCAGATAAATGCAAATTATGGGATTACACACATTTTCTGAGCAGGTGAACACTAATTACAGGATTACACACATTGTCCGTTGACTTAAATCCTGTAGACAAACAGCCTGAAAGCTGGAGGAGGAGGGCTGAAGGCAGGTGGGGCAGCTGTGTGGTCTGGAGGTTCCTTCTCCACCTGGAACTCTGGGCCCTACTAGCTTCTCAGGCCGTCCTGGGGGTTCTGGCTTTAGGGTCTGGTCTCACTCCATATGCCACCAGGAGACACAGCCCCTGCCAACATTCTTCCATCCTGAGAGCTCTGACACAGGAAGTGGGAAGGTGCCAAGTAGGCCAGGAGGTTTGACTCAACTCTGGGACCTGAAGCCATCCCCTGTTTCAGCTCTTGAGATAAACCCACCTTTATTAACCCCTAAACAACATGTACTAGGCATAGGTTTGAACACTGTGCATGTTATTACCCCACAAGGGCCCATTAAAGACATTATGATGAAAGGTAAACTGGGGCCCGGGGCCACAGGCCTGCCAAGGTACCTGAACTATCCCCTTTACGAATCACGACTCCAGCTTCCCCAGAATCTGAGCACACCAGCCTCTTGTCCCAGAGGACACTCTGCCTGTGAGTGTCTACCTGTGCCAAGCCTTGTTGCTACAATTGCCCTCATTGGAGATGTTCCCAGGAGAACAATGCTTAGCTCTGAGGAAGGCTATCTGAGAACCCTCATGGTGGGGGTGACCAAGTCCCCTGTCCATGTCGCACCCCACTCAGCACCCACCATGTTGTTGTGGGTCAGTCCCAAACACTGCCTACTGGGCCTCCAGGCCTAGGAGGAAGGAGCAGAGCTTCCACTGAAAGACTAGACCCTGAGCCTCCCTCAGGGCCAGGGCTGCAGATAAACCATAGGGTCATTACAGAGGGTGGTTAGAGTGGGGGCAAGTGGGATTGTACATTTGTTTTGCTTCTTGGATTCATGTGTCTTTACCTCTTGGTTGCCAGTACCTTATTTATTGGAGGGATAGCTTATTTTTAGGAGGTCCCCTGCCTGGTAGCTGCTATGGCTACTAACAGACTACAGGCCTCAGTTAACAGGGCTGGGCCTGGCCCTGGGTGCAAACCCATCTTTGAACCCACTGGGACAGTGGGAGGTCAGGGCCAGAGCCCTCATGGAGTGTGTGTGCAGAGCCCTGAGTCTCACTGCTTCTGGTCTCATAGCCTTCTTTGGGACTCAGCTGACAAAGGACCAGCCTGTTAGCAATGGCAGCTCCAGCTCTGGGGACCTTCTCGGAGGCAGAGGCGTCTGTTGGCTGGATTAGGCTGCACCCAGCCTCTGCCTCTCTGCTGGCAGGGACAGAAAGAGCCAGTGTTTTCCATGTGTAGGCAGGCACACAATGAGCTGTCCCCTTGACAGGGAGCGTTTCCATCAGCATCAGTTAATATCTGTCAGCCCCCATGTGGGCCAGAAGCCAGGAGTGGCAGAGAGAAAGAAAGAGAGAGATATCATTGTCCCAACCTGAGGACCTGATATCTTCTGGGATAAGTTGGACAAACAGGGAGTGGCTGTGCCTGGAAGTAGCTTTTTACTCCTAAGCTCTACCGCTCTTCAGGGATGGCCCCTCTCCTGGGCCAGCAGCCCAGGAGAACTTCAGTCTCCAACAGATGACGACAGCTCACTCTATGCCACTCTTCCTATGAGCTCGTGCACACAGCCCACAAAGACCTCCAAAGAAGGTATTATGATAATAGTCCCCACTTACAGATGAAGCAACTGAAGGTCCTGGAAGCGAGGTTCCTAAGGCCACAGGGCTGGCAAATGGCAGAACCTATCCTATGCTACCATTACCTGCATTCTGCTCCAGCTGGGCCTAAGTGATTCAGGCTGAGGGCTTCCCAATCAATGCCTGCTTTCCTGAGGGTCTCTGAGGAAGCTCACCCTACTTCTAAGAGGAAGTGGAGGAAGAGGAATTGGGAGACAGGGCCCAGTGGCTCTACTGGGCCCACAGCTGCAGCAGGAAGAGGTCTGGGTGGGCACCTGACCCTAGGGAGCCAGAGATTGGCAGGCATTGGAGGCTGTCCTGGCCACCTCTGGTCTCCTTGTCATGGCCTTGACCTCATGAATCCAGCCTGACAGACCTGGGCCCAGGGGCATCCAGTGCTCACCAGTGCCTTTTTCCACACTGGATCACATCACCCACCTTCTTGGACCCACTAGCACACCCTGCCACAGTGCCCATGCTCATCCTAGCACCACACTGGAGTCCTCCACTGCTGCCTAAATGAATGTCCTAGCCAGGACATAGAGGGTGTGGCCTGGCCCCATCCATGCCTGCAGCATCACTTGGACCTCTCACTTCCTCGCTCCTGGCCTCTTTTCAGTTACCCAATTGCATCACAGTCTCTCTCCCCACAGGGCTTTTGCACACTCTAGTCCCTCTTGCACACTCCTAATGACCTCTTCATCACCCCTCATGTTTCAGCACAACTCCGCTTTTTAAGGGAGCCCCCTGACCACTGGGCCTAGCTCAAGTTCCACGCTTACTCTCAGAGCATTACTCATTTCTTTGCAGCTCTTTTAGCTGCAAACTCACAAATGTTTGTGATTCAATGCTATTGATTGATAGATTGATAGATAAGGTCTTGCTCTGTCACCCATGCTAGATTACATTGCCATGATCTTACCTCACTGTAGCCTTAAACTTCTGGGCTCAAAGGATCTTCCAGCCTCAGTCTTCTGAGTAGATGGGATTATAAGTGTCTGCTACCATGCTTGGCTAATTTTTAAATTTTTTTTTTAAAGATTGGGTCTCACTATGTGGCCCAGGCTGGTCTCAAAGTCCTGGTCTCAAACAATCCTCCCACCTCAGCCTCCCAAAGTGCTGAGATTACAGGCGTGAGCCATCGTGCCAGGCCTTCTTTGAAGATTGCACTAGTCTATAAGGCCATGCGTGGTGGCTCATGCCTATACTCCTAGCACTCTGGGAGGCCAAGGCAGGTGGATTGCTTGAGCTTAGGATTTCAAGACCAACTTGAACCAGCCAGGCATGGCGGTGGGTGCCTGTAGTCCCAGCTACTTGAGAGGCTGAGGCAAGAGGATTGCTGAAGCCCAAGAGTTTGAGGTTGCCGTGAACTATGATGCCATGCCACTCTAACTGGAGCACAGAGTAAGACTTCGGCTCAAAAATAAACAAACAAACAAATACATGAAAGACTATACGGTAATGGAGGAAGGACAGGGTCTTCTCTGTTCACCATTGTTTCCCAGCGTCTAACACGGTCTCCAGTGTGTAGTGAGTACTTGATAAATATTTATTGCCTCCTGTGCCCTGCATCCCTCATCATGGTGACAAGAAGGCCAAGATTGTAAACCAGAGGTCCTCAAACTATGGCCCACGGGCCACATGCAGCAATGTGATTGTATTTCTTCCTGTTTTGTTTTTTTTTTTACTTCAAAATAAGATATGTGCAGTGTGCATAGGAATTTGTTCATAGTTGTTTTTGTTTTTTTTTAAGCTATAGTCCGGCCCTCCAACGGTCTGAGGGATAGTGAACTGGCCCCCTGTTTAAAAAGTTTGAGGACCCCTGTAAGAGACAGCCCAAGGACTTTGCCAAGTATAAACACTCTGGAGTGGGTATTAGTGCTAGACCAAATAAACACATGCTCTATGGGAAGGCAGAAAAGGCATACGAAAAGTTGGCTAGGAAAGTCCTTTGCTCTACTTAGATCAATATAAGAAGGCTTCCTGGAAGAAGAGCTTTTAGCTTCCTTAATAATGTTGTCAATGGCATAGCCAAAAGGTCAGCAAGTAGAGGAAGGATGGGGCTATAAGCCAGGTAGTCCCTTCCTGTCCTAGCCAGGTAAGCTACGCACTCTGAGCAGACCTCTGCCCTGCAGCGTCAGCCACAGTCCTGCATACCTGCTCATCCACTCTGTGGGCAATGAGGGTGGCTCCTTCCTCCAGCTCTGCCACACTGATGGGCCGGACCCGGAGTGCCACCTGAAAATGAAGACCATACCTCAGAAGAGGGCTGAGCCAGGCCTCAGAGAGAAGAATGAGGAGACCTCAGGATTCCTCCCCTAGGAAAGCCCCTCAGTTCTCTAGTGTCCAGCCATCTCAGGCTTCCTTTGTCCAAAGGAAAACTTGACCTAGGTCAGAGGACAGCAGGTCCACAGGGTGTCAATCTGTGTCTGAGTCTGTGAATTTTCTCGGGAGCCTAGAGCCTCAGGGAGAGCCCCAGGGAGAGAGCTGTCTGCTCCTCTAGGCTGCATGAGACTTGAGTCCAAATGAAGCACTTACAGCTCCCCTGGGCTTGAGCTTGGAGCCTTCCCCACTGGAGCAGCCTGTCTGTGCATCCGTGAATGATGTTGCAACTGAAGGTGTAGGCAGGGCAGGCTGTGGGATGGGGCCTGCCAGGTGAGACAGCATAGGCAACTGCCCTCGTCATCCTAACAACCAGTGGCCACATTCCTACCGCAAGGGAAGTGTCACCACGGGCCTTTTCTCTGTTTGTTCCCCAGCCAGTGAGAAATGGTAGGTCTTCATCCCATACTTGGGTGTCCCCAAAGAATGGGTGGAGGAGAGGAGTATGTCTTCTGCTGATCAAAGGGAAACACCTGCTGGGTGTGTCAATACAATGAACAGACCCTCAGGCCAAGTAAGGACATTTCACTTTCATAGGAACCTCCACTGCCTGCCAGGTCTTCTTTGTCTGGTTCCTCAGACAAATTCCACCGGCAGGAGGGGAGGACCCTTCTGTCCCTGCCCTGGGGAGCACACCAGACATGTCAAGGAAAACCACTTTTGAAAAGACACATTCTAAACTGCCAAGGAGGATTTCTAGAGCCCAGGACTTGCCTGGGGGGTGGAATCAGAGTTCCTCTTGGGAGACTTGAGCTTGCCCCTCAGAGGTGGGGGTATCTAGGGTAACATTATCCTCTAGTTATGTTACCATCCACCTGCTGGTGATAAAGGCCCATGCCCATATCTCAGAAGTTAAGGGGTGTGGAAGAGGCTTGGAGATGGGCACATTCCCCATCCCACCCCCAGAGCCTTGTGGTGGCCTTGGGGTCATTGAAGCTTCCCTCATGGCTCTGCTTGGCCACCACTGATGATCAGGAATCTCTACCTTTAGTCAGCCCTGCAGCCCCCACTCCCACCTCATCCATCCCAGACCCCAGGGCTCTGCCGAGCCGTCACAGTCACTTCCAGCATGTCTCTGAAATATTCAGAGTCCTGACTTGGACACTTGAACAGCATCTGTGTTGCAGCCCAATAACCAGCCACTCCCCACCTCATGCTGGCTTCTCTGTCCGGGAAAAAGGGCTCTTGCTTTCCTACTAGTAACGCCCCGGTCCCCTGGCTCCCTTTAAGCTCCTGACCTCACCAGGGCTGCAACTCCCATCTTCCTTCTGGGGGCAGGTAGGTCATACTTGCCCTGACCCTGGCTTTTCTGGGTCAGAGGGAGACCTGCTCTGAGACCCACCTGCACCATCTTTGGGGTGGGATCCCTCAGTGGGAGGCTTTAAAAAGGGGTGTGTGGTTGAAGATGGGCTAACTTTTCAGGCCTCCCTTGGAAGGATGGCCATGATCCCTCTGGACACTCCAGGACTGTGGAAAGCTGACCTGGGCAATCCCAGCCCGACCCTTGCACATCATCTCAGTGGAGTGGGAGGCAGAGGACAGGACTGCTCTGTCTGTTGAAGAGTGACTGAGGTAGCCTGGCCTCTGGGGCCCCCTGAGGAAGCCAGGAAGAGGTTAAAGGGGTCTCACCATGAGTTGCTGGTCCTTGGAGTCCGCGCTGTCCTTCATGTTGCGGCAGGTGGAGGGGTTCAGGCCACGACGCTGGGCATGGCCAAGCCGCACCTCCTCGGCCGCTGGATCTCTGGTCACTGGTCACAGCCTGCGCTGCTGCTGCCTGACAACCCGAAACCAACAACGCGCCCGCGGCTAAGGGCGCTGACCGGGAGGCGGGGCCCGAGGAGGGCACGGAGGGCCGCCCCGCCCCCTTCGCCCCGCCCCCGCGCCCCGCCCCGCGAGAATTGGCTGCCTGGGCCGGGGAGGCGCCCGAGCCTGCGCCGCTGCCCGGCGTGTCCCCGCCTGTGTCCCTGGGCCCTCGGCGCGTCAGTGCGTCCGCCCAGCGACGCGGCGTCCGTTTGGTGGCTCCTGGGTATCTGCCCGCGCCCCCTGGCTCGTGGCTCAAACCTCGCTCAACTCCCTGACTGAACGCGCCTGGCGGGCCACGCGGCTCGCTGGGTGGACTCTGCTGCCGCCTCGGCCACGCGCGTGGGCCGCGCGTTCTGTCGCCTGGTGTTTCCAGAGCGGCGGCAGCCTCGTGTTTCCAGGGCCGCTGCGTGCATCGTGGCCTGGGCCTTTGGTGTGGGTGTCTGCAACTACCGTTCAGCTGCAGGGTGGGTCAAGAGTCCTCCCTTTGCCCAGGCCGCTCACCTCGGTGGTGGTAGTAGCCACCACGTGTATTACCAGGGGTGTGCTACAGAGGAGCGTGCCTCCATGTACCCAACTAGCAAACAAGGCTCTGTCCCTAAACCCAGGGTCTGGGTGCACAGGGCTGGGTCCCTGCACACTCTGGCTCCCTGCCTGCTGGAAGAGCCATGATACTGTGCAAAAAGGTCTTAGACACTGCAGTTGCCGTTCTTGGTGACAACAACAATGACACACTCCAGGAGCACAGGGGAAAGATCCCCATCCTCAGGAGGCCCCAGGAAAACAGGATTCTGGGCTGGGCTCTGCCTCCGACTAGTCCCAACTACCTGGCATCAGCTTTTCCTGCCTCCCTCTGGGCCTGGCTTCCTGGTGATGTTGGAGGTCTTCTGACTCTGATGGTGCGTGCTTTGTGGCCTCTGCCCCTGCAGACACTAAACCCAAAGCCCCTTCAGAGACCTGGAGGGGATGCCACAGTGGGGTTTACCTCCCACGGAAGAAGCTGGGAAAGGAAGAGCTCATGTCCCCTGGGCTGTCTCAGACACCAGGTGTGACTCCAGAGGCAGGCACCTTGCCAGCCTGTGCCCTGGGACTGGCTTCCCCACCTGCCCCAGGGAGCTTGTGTTAGGAATAGTTATTAATACACACAGCAAGAAGCAGCCTCTGCCTTGGGTGTGATAAATAAATAAACCAAGTAAAGCTTGGTGGTGGGAACCATACACTCTGCAGGGGGTTTGTCCTATTCTCTGGCCCAGGCTACCCCCAAGGCTGCACCCTTAGCCTGGCTGGTTTGCAGAAGGGCACGGCCTCGCTGCAGGAATCATGAGGTTTTGAGGATGTGTTGGGCTTGTATTTCAGACCCTTAACTATAATCTGTTTAGATCAACCAAGGAGATCTCTGGTTAACTGGGCTGTAGCTATTATAATATTTGCCTTTTGCTTTTCTGTTCCGCCCGGGCATCTGTCCCACCCAGGATGACCCAGAGTGGTGATGAGTAAAAATAAGAAGCTCCTAAGAGGGAGGTCCCCACCCATCTTACATGGAGACTTGTCTTAGAGTCATCTGTATTCTTAAGCAGTGTTTTCTGCTTGACTTTTGTGTTTTAATCAGTGGAACCTCCATCCCCTGTGTAGCCATACCTTTATGTCATTTCCGTCCCTTCCTTTCTTCCTTCCTTTCTTTCCCTCCCTCCTTTTCCTCTTTCTTCCTTTTCCTGTAGCCAGGGCTGGAATGCAATGGTGTCATCACAGCTGAAACCTCAAACTCCTAGACTCAGGTGATCCTCCTGCCTCAGCCTCCCAGTAGCTAAGACTATAGGAGCTTACCACAACACCTGGCTAATTTTTCTCTTTTTTTCATCGAAAGGGGGTTTTGCTATGCTGCTCAGGCTGTCTTGAGCTCCTAGGCTCCTGCAGTCCTCCTGCCTCAGCCTCCCAAAGGGTTATAGCTATAGGTGTGAGCCACCACTCCTGGCCTGTTTAAGTCATTTTCCTTATTATTATTATTATTGAGACAGAGTCTCACTATGTTATCCTTGGTAGAGTGCCATGGCATCACAGTTCACAGCAACCTCAAACTCTTGGGCTTAAGAGATTCTCTTGCCTCAGCCTTCCAAGTAGCTGGAACTACAGGTGCCCGCCACAACACCTGGCTATTTTTGTTGCAGTTGTCATTGTTGTTTTTTAGCAGGCCTAGGTCAGGTTTGAACTCGTCACCCTCCGTGCATGTGGCTGGTGCTGTGACCACTGTGCTATGAGCGCCAAGCCTCATTTTCCTTATTTACTTTTTCTCCTCATCTTCTATATTCAAATCCTGTAGTTCTACATCTGAAAATGTTTCTCTGCTTCATCATCTCTGGCTCCAGTTTTTAACCCTTCTCACCTGTTTGATGTTATGCCCCCTGGCAAGGTGTCTGGCTGCAAGATCTCTTCCCCCCTATGGAAAGCTGCAGCTCTAACACAGAAGTGCAGGCAGCTCCCTCACTTCCCATGACCTCCCTCAGTCCCCTGCCCAGCCTGGCCTAACACCGTTCTGCCCTGTGGACTTAGGCTTCCATTTATATTGACTGTCTGCTTGTCCCCAAACATGGGCCCTCTGCTGGACCTTTGCGCATGGTAGTCCACCCTTCCAGCTTCCTTCTGTCAAATTTCTCTTTGTTTTCTGGATCAGAGCCCACCTCTCCTGGCCCACAAATCTCTCACTGTGTCTTTATTGAGCCTGAATCAGAGTAAGCTCCATTCCTGGTACTGCCCTGGAACTGGATCCTGTCCCATAGCTTCTGTCCCTCATCTCTACTCCCACCGCTGCCACCCACAGCCTGGGACGTCAGTGACAGCACCCTACCTGGTCTGTCTCTGGTTTTGCTCTCATCCAGTTGCTGTCCACACCCCCACCCTTCTGAAAGACAGATCAGCATCTTCACCTTACCGTAGTCTCAGTTTAGGGACTGGGTCTTGACAAGGTATTCAAGGTAGAGTGCCCAGTGAGGGGCTGGTCAGTGAACGGGTGAGGAACCTGCTCTTATTAAGCTTGTCACACACAGCAACAGCGTTTAATTGAGATCCACACGTGGACATTGCAGATCCCTGCAAATGGCTGGCACTTCTCAGTCAAGGGATTTATGGGCCCTGGTTTCATCACCACTATTTCTCCTAAGCCCTGGAAACCATGGTGTAGTGAGAACCTGTGATCTCTGGAGGCCAACTAGGTGCTGAATCTGCATTGTCACATTTAATCTTCACGAGGGTCCTCAGGCTCAGGGAAGTTGAGGAACTGCTGTTGGTGACCAAACCATGACCTGGCCTCAGACTTTTGTGAGCTCATTGAAATCTACTTGAAGTGGGTCCTCTGGTAGGCAAAACCTCCCCTACTTAATAAAAAGGCAGCTGCTCCCACACCCAGTGCTGATGGCATCGGGGCTCACATCCATGCAGCAAAGATACTTTCAATCAGGGATATGTAACATTCTCCACCTTCCCCAAGCCCACCTGCAGTTGGAAACTACTGGTTTTGATGAGCCCTGAGCACTTTCTAAAGCCCTTTGACACACCCCGTGCCCAAGAGATTGAGTCCCACCTGCTTGGGAGCTGAGCATGGCTACTCACAGGCTGGGCTCCCTGAGAGCTTGGTGGGGGTGGGAAGGGGAAGTGTTACTGTAGGAGTGAAGCACCGACTCAGGGTTTTTCTCCTAAGCAGCCCTTCCCAGGTTGGGGGTTCTGATGCTGAAGGGACCCAGAGAAAGCTATTCACAAATCATTCTAGTGGCTCCTCATGCCTATAACTTGACCCCAGTAATAAATGCTGTCTGGGTGGCCATCAGCTGCTTCTAAATGACGGAGGTGAGAGGTGCGTATCGAGCATTTACTCTGAGCCCCATGGCTGACATCTTATCTCATTGACTTGCTCAGATCATCCCTGGAGTTAGGGAGTAGAGGGCAGAGAGGCAGGGATTCTGGAGCCCTTGGCCATGCCAAGCTGCCCGTCTTCTTGGTATCCTCCCATCTGGTCCCTGGGTGCCTCCTCCTTCCACAGCAGATGCTCTGTCAGGCCCCTCCCCTGCTTCTCAATGATTGTCAGACAAGACTAGCGAGCCCCACCTGACACTTGTGTGTTTTCCAGGCGGGGGCCCCTGTTTTTGCCGGAACTCACTGCAGTTCAGCCACCCTGACACCTCATTGTTACTCAAATAGAGCGGGTGAGGCTTCTCCTGTCTTTGGGGTATTGTGTGCGTGCTGCTCCGCTGCCTGAGGTGCCCTCCCATACAGACACCCACATAGTCTGCAGCTGCCTCATGCTCACTCTTAGGGTCTCAGCTTCATTGCCGCTTCCTCACGGAGCCCTCCCTGACAGCTCCTTGCCCACTAGATACCAGGCTGGTTCCTCCTATTAACCCTCTCTTAGTGCTCTGTACTCTTCATTAAAACGTCACTTTGTGCAGTGTCGTTCTCCAGGCGCCTGTGTGAGTGTCAGCTGTCTGTGTTTCCCAGCAGCATACAGGCTGCAGGAGGGCAGGGCCTGTGTCTGTATTACTCACTGCTGCTTGTGGCCCACACCAGCTCGGTGCTGGGTATGGGCATAACCCAGAGGGCAAGCACCCCAGCTGGGTTCAGACTTACCCTGGCTACACGCCCCATAAAACACAGCTTCTAGGGATCGTTTCTGTCCCAGTCCCCAGGCTGGCCACAGGTCCCAGCATACAGTGGTGCTTGCTCCATGGTATTTGGGTGTCAAGGTGACCTTAAAGTTATGAGCAGTCACCCTCACCTCCTGCCCAGGCATCAGTCACATTGCAGGGCCACTGGTCAAGAGCATGAGAGTCCTTCCTCAGAGTCCTTTCCTGGGCCATAGTCTCTAATGGCCATGGGAAAGGGAAAAGAGACAATGATCCTCCCAGGAAAACACTGGGCTGTCGTGGTTGCAGCTGGGGCATCATAGGTTTAGAGCGCATTTATTTTCAAGTCGGCTGATAGGAAAGGCCAAAGAAGGTGCACACCCTCCCCCAGGCGGCAAGGTCTGGGGGACAGCACTGTGGTGTGACACTAGAGTCCAGCCTCTGCCTCTGCACTGCCCAGCCCCATCCTGGTGTGTCCCCCATCCCATCTACACTCCCCAGGGAGGGATTTCCAGCAGCCCTGGCTCTCTGATGATGTGTGTGCTTCTGTTTTGCTTCCCTTTGGAAGAGGATTTGCTCCCTCATGACCCCTCTGCCTGCTACCTGGCCCAGCCCACTCCTCCTGGGGGCCTGAGGGTGCAGTGTGTGGGGCATAAGCTCTAGGGCTGAAGTCTCAGCAAGTGACTCCCTCTCTGTGTCTCACCTGTCACGTGTGTGCTGTGGGGAATGAAGATGGTGTGGCCCCCTGGCTGCCTGTGAAGATCAAGCACTCAATGAACACAATCCGAGGTTGCTATTGTTATCAATCTCTTGCTGCCTTCAACAACTCAGTGTTTCATTGGGGAGGAGGACGAGGGGTGGCTGGCTTTGGGTCCTTCCTTAACAAGACTCTTAACACAAGAGTTTTTAGAGGGCACTCTGGATCCCTGCCATAATCAGCTGACATCACAGGATGATGATGGCCCGGGGGCTTCCCCAGTGCATGGTCCACTCTGAGCTGCCCTCTCTCCATAATGACCACTGCCTGCTCTACTGAGCTGTCACTTCAGGGTACCCCTGGAGCAGCCTCCTGCCCACCTCAGGGCCCCCGAGGTCGCTGCCCAGCATGTGGCCCCCAGTAGACAGCCATGTAGGGTCAGGAGTGAGATATCTGGGCTCCCATCCTGGCTCTGTCCCCTCATGAGCTCTGTGTGACTCAGATGAGGTCCCTGCACCTCTCTCAGAACCTCCCGTTCCTCCCCTGTAGTGAAGGTAGTCAGAATGCTGACCTTCCAGGGACGCTGTGAAAAAGTCATGGGAGATAACACAGGAAGCTCTTAGTGTGGGACGAGTCACACACACGAACTGTTGCCATTGTCATTATTCATTTACCTTTACAGGAGTTCAGAGACAGAGAGCAGGCCAGCGCACCACAGCTGAGCTCGTCGCATCCATCCTCCCACACACCCACAGGCCTGCTTGGAAAGGCGTTTTAGACGTGGACCAGCTTTCCATTCCCAACTTGTAGGAGGATGAAGAGTTCAGTATAGAAAAAGGAGAAACCCTTCCCCTCCTGCAGGTGTCCCCAAGGCCTGCCTGGCTGTGTAAGCCCAGTGGAGGCTTTGCAAGATATTGAAGGAAAACAATTATTGGGGAGCCCCATGAGAAGCTGAGTGCAAGGAAACACCCTGGGTCAGGAGGGGAGGGAGAGTCAGCCTCAGGGTGTGCTCAGCTTGGGGATGAGCCCCATCCTTCCCTCCCTCCGAGAGGCTCAGGACCTGGCTTCTGCAAAACAGTGTGGCCTAGAGATTTTGGAATGAGGGGAATGGCAGGGACCTGGTGCTCCCCCTTCGTGATGCTTTAAGGAAAAGCTCAGCTTCCCCTTTGTAAAACAAAGGTGATGCTAAGGTGGGAGGAGGATGGTGCACATGGGCCAGCCCTGCTGTTGGAGGCCAACCTGCTAGGCTGCCTCATCCTCTTCCTCATCCTCTTCTCCCTCGGGCATGTCGTCATCTTCATCCTCATCCTCATCCTCCTCTTCATCCACCTCCTGGTCTTCCTCCAGAATTTGCTCTTGCTTTCGCTGGAGAAAAATGGCACAAAAATATTGGTGTGAGGGGAAACAGTCTTTTCCCTCTCTCACCTGATGTTAACCCCGCGAGGCTAAGAGCAGCTGACTGGCTGAAGACTGGTGGGCCGAGCATCCTGAGGACAGTGACACCAGCTCCATGGCTTTTTCGAGGGCCCTGTGGGTGTTCAGAGCCTGTGGGTGCAGAAGGTGGGCAGAGCTTTGGGAATTCAACAGACTCAGGAACAAGTCCACTCGCAAGCCCAGTGACCTTGGGCTAGTGCTTCCCGAGTCTCCTTCGGACATGATACCAGGACATGATACTCTGCAGGGCAGTGGCTAGGATTAGAAATAATGGGCATGAGGACCCAGCACGGGTAGGATGGTGTTAGAACCAGGTGGTGATTTCTGACCACCAAGGTGTCAAGTCTACTGCAGAGACAATGAGAGAAACAGGGAGTGTGTGGACAGGTGGAGGAAGGAGCCAAGTTCTGCAAAGACCAGCCCCTTCTGAGGCTCAGCCTCTTCATCTAGAATGCTCAAGTGTTCTGGGAAGTATGGCACAAAGCGTGCTGTCTGCCAGCCAGCTGGCATTGTTCCGTCAAAGGCGGCCATTGTCACCTTTGCCTTCTAGAGGGCTGCATGACCCATGGATGATGGGTGGGAGGACTCTGGGACAGAGAGGCAGGGCTCTAGTTTCGCCTCTGCCACACACGGAGGGAGCCCTCTGCCCACCAGTCACACAGCAGGTGTGAGAGTAACGTGGCTCATACCAAACCCTTCCAAATGCACAAAAATGCTGGTTCCACCCTTTCCTCAGACCCAGCGGGAGGGGAGACAGAAGTGAAAGAGTCTTGAGGAGGAACCAGCCATCTCCCCGTGTGGCCACCCCCACCCACCATGTCCAGTCTACTCCATTAGTGACCAAGGACTTGTCACAGCTCTCCTGTGAGCAAAGCCAGCGTCCCAGGCAGGCGTTCTTTGTAGTGACATGGGGCTGGTACTCTGCTGTCACTGTTGTGAAATTCTTAAACTGTTGTGAAATTCTTAATACTTTTTAAACAAGAGGCCCTACATTTTGCAACCCTCCCCAGTCAGTAGCTAGTTTTTCTTAAAAGGGTAAAACTGGCAGATGCTCCATTGCTCTCCCCCCCCTTCACCCTTCTTGGGGTCTTTCACGTATTGGCATCTGACCTGTGTAGCACGACGGGCAATGACCCCGAGGAGCAATGTCTTTTTCTTTTTCTGTCCCCTGATGTAGAAAAGAGCCTGGCAAGTGACCAGGCACCATCTCTGTAGCTTAATCTCTGCATTTTCTAGATGGAAATTAAGGAACCAAGAAGTGATATAGCTAGAAAATGCTTTAAGAGCTGGGGCCATGGTGGATGAGCCGACCACAGGTGATACTCCTGGCACCGAACTTGAGTAAGTCTGCATAATGTACACACCACAGCTGTCACAGCCCTTCTCTCCACTGGCCTCAAGGCTTATTCCTCACTGGCAGCTCACGCCCCCCCAGGACCCTCCTTCGGTCAATCAACTGAATTTTCAGAATGTGCCCACCACAGGGGAGAGAGGGTGCCAAGAAGCATGGAGCAGGGCTCCTGCCTACAAGGAGCCTGAAATCCATCTGGAGACAGGATTCCTCAGGAGGAAGAGAGTAATGCTTGCCAGATGACCAAATTAGAGGCCTGGTGGGGAGGCCACTGGCTCAAGGTCACCAGGCAGGCAGATCCCAGGCTCATGGCTCCCTCCTGCCCTCCAGCCTGCTCAAGTCCCTGGCCAAGGTCCTTACGTGCTTGGGCTGCTTCTTCATGGCTGCTGCCTCCCTCCTCTTCATTTCAGTGAAGATGACGTCTAAGAACTCCTCCTCGGCCGTGCTGACCAACGCCTCCAGGTCTGTGGGCAGCTCCTCCTCCTCATCCTTACCCTCAGCCTTGCCTTTCTCTTTCAGCCGCATCTCTCGGTGCCTGGCCTCCAGGATCTTCTCCCGGTGGGTCTCACGCTCAAACATCTGGGCACACGGGGCCAGAGAGACCAGGGAGAAGAGAGTGGGTGGCAGCACAGGGGCCAGGTGGGGCCTCTACTGCGCTCTCCTGGCTCTGCTCCAAACGGTCCCCACAGGGTCTGCACGCAGGGCTAGTGTCAGGAACAGAGGGCTGAATATTGGGGTCAGAAGGCTGCAGCATGGACACCAAGTTACTTAATTCCAAGGAGTGCCAAGTACATGGACCATAGGGTCAAAATGCCCTTTGAAGTTATGTGCTGTGATGGCCATAGTCCCAGTGAAGGACCAGCTCAATGGTGAGACCTCAGTCTCAGGCAGAGAGGGGTTTGCCTCCCCAGCATGTCCCCTGGTTCTGGGAGGTAGCCTCCAGGGCTGCCTGCTGGGGAGAGGCTGTAGGAATGCCATCTCAGTCCCCCGGCCCCAGATGCAGTCCCCTTGCATCTGTCTGGCCCATTGGCATCTGCTAAACCATCATCAGAAAGGTTCCACTACCAAAAAAAATATGTTTGATACTACACAGCCTGACCAAGATAAACCACTTTGATTTTTAGCTAAAAGAATCGAACCCTGGAGAGGTAACGAGACCTGCCTGAGGCCACTTAAACTGCATAGCAATTGAGCAGGGCCCACTCCAGGACATCACTCTGCCTGTCCTTAAATGTGTACCTGCTTTCCAGAAGGTGGGAGAGAGGGTACATACACATTTTTCTGACTAGGCTGCTTTGCCCCATGGCCAGGTCAGGACCTGTGCTAGGTGAGCTTGGCTCTGGCACAAGGCACTTACGGAAGAAGCTATGTTCTTCTCATTCCTCTGGAGGCTGGAGAGCCCCTGTGAGACCTCCAGCAGGGTGGCTGTCCCCAGCTGGGAGCCACAGGCAATGAAGCACCCATTGTCTTGCACCCGGAGGCAGAAGAGGGCCTCATCACACACCTGTTGTCAGAGTCAGGAGGGGAAGTAGGGAACAAAGTTATGTTTGTCTGACTAACTGGCCTCTGGGAGGCTTAGCTACTTGGGCCCTTTCAAATTCCCTCAGCAACACCCTTTGCCCACAGGATGAAGTTCCAACTGAAAGACTGGCTGTCAAGATCCCTGGGCCTCCTCGCCTCATCTCCCACTGCATCCTGCCCTATAGTCATCCTGTGGGTCCCAAACCCCACTCCCTTACATGGCCTCAGCCAGCAAGGTCAGCTCAGCTATGATGACATGATGACATGAGCTCAGGCCCACAGAGGCAGCTGCTGGAAGCCTGCATCTGGGGCTTCTGAAGGAATAGGCCTGGGGGAGGAGAGGCCAGGCACCTGCTCTTGTTGCCTTATAAATTCCCCACAGGTGATTCTGTTGCGTCACCAGTGTTCCATGTCCCCCAGATCTCTGAACCTTTGCAGAACCACATGTTCCCAAAGCCAGAGAGGCAGTCAGCCGGTATGTGGCTTACTCAGAGAGGCCCTAAAAACACAAAGACACGCCCAACCATACACAGCACACCATGCTGTGTCACTGGGAACCTGAATGCATGGGGTATACGTGACCTTCAGACTGAGAGCGGGATCACACTGCTTGAACACGAAGTCCCAGATGTCTAGGGTCCCATCCATCTTGGTGGTGAAGAAGACCGCTGGCCTCACTGGGCTCCAGGCACCATCAGTGAGGTAAGCCATGTGGTACCTGTGGGGGCCGGCACCACAGGAAAGGGGACATTATGGGTGGGAGGGTCAGAGAGACTGCTGGGCCCCAGTTCTGTTCACTCAGTCCCTCCTGGACTGCAAGTCTGAGTCTTGCTGGGCAGGAAGTTCTTCCTCATGTCTGACTTCTAGCTGTGCCGACCTCACCCAGCCATGGCTCACAGACTGCTTGCTGAAGGGCTGAGCACTGGCATTCCTCTCCTGCTAATTCCAGGCAACAAGTACATGCTGCTGGATCTGGGCTGAGTCTGGGGCTCACCCAAAGGATTCAGAAGAAGGACAAATGCAGAAAAGTTCAGAAAACTGAGATTCGGACTGTTAGACTTCCTAGTTGGTCTAATCTAGAGTTTCAAAAGTTTCCTCAGTGAACATGGAACATTTTGTAAAAAGAAACACACACCAAGGGTGACAAGCCCCACGCTATCCACTGCAAAGTGACAGGCTGTTACGGCTCTGTGCTGGTGTGCCTCATCCCTGCTCCCAGGAGGCACTGGTGTCACCCTGGCCCCTATTCCTGAAATGCTGCTACTGTTGGCTGGTATTGATGACTGCCACACCTCAGCCAGGGGCTGCCCGACCACTGTTACAGTAGTCTGACCTGGTCTCTGCTCTGGTCTAAACACTGTGCTCACTGCTCTGTCTTCAGCTCTCTGCCTGCTCCTCCTCCCCTCAGAGGAGAGGGTACCTGAGCTGGACAGGCTATGAAGGCCTTGCCAGACTGTGCCGAGGCACTGGTTCCCCAGCCAAACTTCCTGGGTCCAGCTGGGAGAGCAGGAGAAGGTGGGTGTTCATGTCCTTTTAACACAGGTCCCTAGCATGAAAATTGAGACGATGAGGACAGAAACGCTTCCCACTCCTAAGGATACTTTGAGGATTATGAAAACTAAGCCATGGCTGCTATTATTAGTAACTCAAGGCAGTTGAAGCCTATTCCTTTGTGAAGTGACTAAATTAAGTGACTTACTAACACAAGCTTGTGTGTTTGTGGAGGAACATTTTCTCCATTTTACAGATGGACATATGGAAACTCAGAGTACTCCTGGGTCCAGCTGAGCCCCCTCTGTCCCCTTCCCTCCCCTGCATCCTCTCCTGCCCCCAGTGTCCTCCTTTACTTGGTCCACATGATGGAAGACTCCCGGCTGTCTTCAGACCAGATGCGGGCTGTCCAGTCACCAACAGTCAGGAAATTCTTTGGGTAGAAGGGGTTTCTCTGGAGGGCATAGATGGGGCCATGGTGGCCTGAGAAAGTGCACACAATCTTCTCAGCTGCTGTCTTGGCTTTGCGATTGCAGGAGATAACAATGCCCTGCTCAGTTCCCACCATGAACTTAGTTGGCTGTGGAAGGAGTGACACAGGAGTGGAAGGTTCCATGAACCATTAGCTCTGGGTTTTGCAAGTATGATCAGCAGGCTACTAAGTGGGGTCTACAGGTGCTGCAAATTCCCTCAGTTTAACTCCCTGCTCAGGCTTATCCCTGACCCTCTTGGGGAGTGGTCCCCACTCTTCCCAGCCTCATTAGATCCTACCTTTTTTAGAAGCTGCTCTTAGCTCTTCTAGTCCCCAAAGGGTCATCATGGACCCCTTTAAAAGGCATCAATGTGTTCACAGGATCATTCAGGATCGATCCTGACTGTTTGTTTACAGAGAGACTAAAGGTGAGCAGACAGAGTGTAGCTCAGATCACTCACAAAAGGGCAGAGCCTTCTCTGGTATGATAGTAACATTAGTCATTGCGTTGTCTAGCTCGGATGTCCCTGAGGACTTAGAGCAGGTGGTCAACTAGCCCTCAGGAAACCACCTGGCAGTCTATCGTGCAATCTGCCTCCTCCCCCCTGATCTCTGAGTTCTCAGAGGGGAGCAAGCTTGTTTTACTTGGTTCTGTGCCAACTAACCAGCTTATTTCACTGTGGAATGTATACACACAGGCTGGGCTCCTGATTCCTCATGCTGCGCTCCCTCCATCTTTCTGAGCACAGCAGAGGCCTTAATCACACAGTGCCTGGCCTTGTTTCCTATCCCACATCTTAACTTCCAGGCCAGACCAGAACACCTCCATGGAAAGGACCTGAGCCTCAGTGCCCTGAATGGAAAGAATAGGTAAGCCAGGGAGAGGAGGGGAAGGCCTTTGCAAACAGATTCAGATGTCACACTCTGTTTGATGGACTTGCCCTTGAAGAGCCCACAGGTTTATGATTTTAAAAAAAATTTATTTTTCTGTAAAATTTCCTTCTACTAGTAAATCACTAAAAATATAAATATAAAATCTCTAGATATTGTTCATAACAGATCTGTCATCTTCTTCCTCCCCAAATGGGGGCTAACGTCCTTGCTTTGAGGATACCAATAGATGACGTGTCTTTGGGACATCCATGTACATGACATACTCAGAGCTGCATCTCTCTGGGCCAGGCCCTAGGTGCTCACCTGGGATGGACCAGGGTAAAGCTGTCTGATGCACCCAGGACTGGAGTGGGGCTGAGGCCCCAACTTCCTCAGGAGGTGGAATACAGGTGCTAATTTCTCCCCAGCACCCCTTGCCCTGTGCAGACAAGGCCCACTAAAGGCCCCTGACAGGACTTTGTGAGTGTGTGTGGCTGCCAGACAGCAGTCACGGGGAGGCTAGACCTGGCAATGGACCAGGCGGGGGGCCTGGTCTGAGCTGAAGCTCTTAGTAGGAAAGATTAAAAGTAGTTGTACAAGTGGGTTTTGGGACACACTTAGTCCCTGGCATGGGGCAGCATCAAGGAACAGACTTCAGTCCCCCAGATCCTCCTGACACAGCATGGAACCTGGGTGAGGTGTTATAGTAGCCACAGAGAGGCAGCTGCAGAGAGAGCACAGTGGGGGCTCAAGCTTACTGGGTGTCACCCAGGATCTAGGGACTGGAAGCGGGCCACCTGCTGGCTCACCATGGTCCCTCTGGCTGAGCCTCAGAGTAGAATAAACAGCCTTTCCAGGATCCCTTGCCTCACAGCCTCCCTGCTGTCCTCATGATCAAGGCAAAGGTTTCTGGCTTCCTCCAGGAAGAGGAAAAGATGCTCACCTCACTAAGCTCTGGCTGGTTCAATAGACTAGGAAGCCTTGACAGACACCTTTGCCCCCCCCCCCAAGGGTACCTGGATGGCCCTGAGACCCATACTCAACATGGGAAGTGGATGGAGAAACTGGAATTGATCTTCAGCCAGGGGTGTGTCAGGTGCCACTCAGAAATCCCTCTGGGCCAAACAGGGCAGGTGCCTTTCTGTATGAACCTAGGGTCCAGCCATTCTCCCCTTATCCCCTGCGACCACTGTGGCCTGGACCTCCTTCATCACACACCCAGGTGGTTGCCTCCTAACTGGGCTTCTTGTTCCACCCTTGTCCCCATGACAGTCTCCTCTGTCCAATGGCCACACCCTAAGGTGACCCCAGTGAATCATGCCCTGGTGCAGTCCTTTTCCCTTGGAGGTAGACATAGCCTTTGCTTCTACGCTACAGAATGCCTTATAGGGACAGGTGTCACTCCTGATGAGATTATGTCATACATGGCTCTGCCTCAGCAAACCTAAGTTGGACTCTCCCTTGCTGGCCATGTTGTAAGGGGCCTGAGAGAGGGCCAGGACATAGGGTGAGTGATCTCTAGGGCTGACAGTTTGTGAGGCAACAGGGGACCACAGTCCTACAATTGCCAGGAGCTTAATTCTGACAAGAATTGGAGGGAGTTTGGAGGCGGATTCTTCCACAGTCAAGATTCCAGATGAGGGGTGGCGCCTGTGGCTCAAAGGAGCAGGGCGCCTGGCCCCATATGCTGGAGGTGGCAAGTTCAAACCCAGCCCCAGCCAAAAACTACCAAAAAAAAAAAAAAAAAAAAAGATTCTAGATGAGGACACGGCCTTGTGAGACCTTGAGCAGAGGACCCCACCGAAATATGTTCAGACTCCTGATCCACAGAAACTGTGGAGATAAGTGTTGTTTTAAGACCTAAATTTGTAATAGTTTGGTAAGCAGCAACAGTAAACATATATGCTGATCTTTCTGTGACATAGATCAATCATTGTGTCCTGTGCTCTAAATCCTGCACAGGTTCCACGTCACTCTGAGTGAAAGTAAAGCCTTCTTCATGGTCCACAGGCCCTCCATGTCCACCACATGCTTTCCCTAACCCCCTCCTGGCCACCTTCCAGCCTCACTTACTCTGCTTCTGCTGCACAAGGCTCCTTGGCTGGTCTTCACGTGCACAGGCCTGCTGCTGCCTCAGGGGCCCTGCAGTAGCTATTCCCACTGCTTGGAACATTGTCCCCCTCAGATAACTGCTTGGTTAATTCTTATTTCCTTCAAGACTTTGGTCAAATCTCACTTCTGCAATGAGGACTTCCCAAATTGCTTTGTTTAATATTCAACCTGACCCCTCAATTCAATCCACAACCCCTAAGTCCCCTTACCCCCTGTCCTGCATTTCTGTCCCCATAGTGCCCGCCACCTTCTAGCAGATGCAATTTACATTTTTACTGTCTGTCCCACAGCTAGCACTTATCCTACATGTCTAGAACATGTATGCTATGGAATAGGAGCTTGAAAAATGTATGTTGACTGGTTGGATGAGTCTGGAAAAGCCTCCACCACAGTGCCCTTACCACCCATTGCCCTGGCTGGACCCTGACACCACCAGCCTAGGAGGTGAGTGGCTCTTCCAGAAGTCCTCGCACAACCGGGCTACATTGTGCACACGCATTCATAACAGAATCACTCACAATAGCCAAGAGGGGGAAGCAGCCACATGCATGGACAAACAAAAAATGTGGTCTGTCCATGCAGGGGGATGTCCTCCAGCCTTAAAAAGGAAGGAAATTCTGACACATGCTACAACGTGGATGAACCTTGAGGACATTATGATGAGTGAAATAAGCCAGTCACAAAAAGACAAATACTTCGTGATTTCTCCAGAGGAGTGGAATTCCTAGAAACAGAACACAGAACGGTGGTTGCCAGGGGCTGGAGGAGGGGGGAATGGGGACTTGATGTTCCATGGGTTCAGAGTTTCAGTTTTACACGATGAAAAAGTTCGGGAGGTCGGTTTTACAACTTGACACTACTGAATTGTACATTTTAAAAATTAGGATGGAAAAAATAAATAAATAAATAAAAATTAGGATGGTAGGTTTTTTCCTACCAAAATTTTAAAAAAGGGGCTGTATGTCAAAGGAAAACTAAAAGACCAAGCTTGGTCAGGTGTACTGGCTCACACCTGGAGTCTTAGCTCTCTGGGAGGCCAAGGCAGGAGAAATTGCTTGAGGCCAGGAACTCAAGACCAGCAAGGGCAAGATCCCATCTCTACAAAAATTAGCCGGGGATGGTGGCAGGTGCCTGTAGTCCCAGTTACAAGGGAGGCTGAGACAGGAGGATTGCTTGACCCCAGGAGTTGGAGGATGCACTGGGCTAGGCTGAGTCCATGGCAATCTAGCATTAGGGGGAAAAAAGACAAAGCTCAGGAGGCCCAGGGAGTAAGTACTCATAATGGAGCAGAAGGGCTTCCCTGAGCTAGTTGGGGAGAGAAGCCATCCAGACCCAGGCCCGTCCAGGCTGTAGCCCCAGGCTCCTGGAGGGCTGGGGGTGGGGATAGCCTGGGCCTTCCAAGTCAGAACCCTGGGTTTGAGTCTCAGAACCATCACATACTAGGGCATGACTTAACCTCACTGAGACTCTTCAGGTTTTTCTGGCATGCAAGGACATAACATTAGCTCACAGGACAGTTATGACAGATTACAGAAGCTTATCACATAAAGCCATTGAAAGTGACCGGCACACAGTGTGGACTCAGTAAGGAACAGTCATGGGGGAGATTGATGTAACTCGTGTGGCATGATCACTACATCCAGAGCATGACCTGGAAGTCCTGGTATCTGGGAAACAATGCTTTCCTCCCCAGCCCAAGGTCCATGCCCAGTGCCTTCTTTTCTTAAGCCAGGTGAGGGGGGTCAGTCAAATTATCTCCTCCCCCACCTTATCCTACTCACATTCATCCCCAGCCTTGGAGAGAGCTCCCAGGGTAGGTGTGAGGCCAGAACATCCCAAGGTCCTAGGAATGATGTCACAGGACCCTGGTGCAAGCAAGTGACACCCACAAGGGGAAACCAGACCTGACCTCTGGGAAGATATAAACCAGGAGCCAGGCCAGGAGCATGTGGGAACGCTATTGTCTTGCTTTGGAGAGTTAGTCTTCATTTGCTGCTACTAGAGGCTTCCTCCTCTCACAAGTCTGAGTGACTGCCCCACTTTGGTATTTCTTTACTGTTCTTTCCCAGTTACCAAACACTGACTCTATGCCTGTGTTCTGGGTCTCATTCTCTCCCCAACACCTCTTTCCCCAGAGGAAGGGAAGTGACCAGTCCAGGGCCCCACTTGGGGCAGGGACAGAGCCTGGGCTGGACACCAGACTTCCTGATGCTGGCCTTGGAGAGGCCTCTGCCCATGAAGGTTTTTTGGAATCCTGTCCTGTTGGGAATAATTGCCCTCTGTTCAGTCCAGCCACCAGCCAGACAGGGACTTGACGTGACAATGAGAAGCTCTGCTGCCCCCTGCTGGAACTCTTTGTAAAGACCACACAGGGTGGGGTGGCCGCAGGCAGTTGGCCTCGCTGGTGCCGGTGCCCTGGGGTCTCTAATACACCAGCCACAGCCTGTCCTAAGCCCTGGCTGCCCTCATAATGAAAGTTGGGGAAGGGATAGCAAGGGTCACTCACCAAGGTGGACTCGAATTCCAGGGAGATAGCCCCCAAGGCGCTCTCCAGATGCTCCTTTTTGGTGATGTCTAAGACCACTACCTCAGTAGGCTCGCTGATCTTCCGGATGTCCCAC
Organism: Loris lydekkerianus; assembly: GCA_963574355.1. Lineage (NCBI taxonomy): Eukaryota > Metazoa > Chordata > Mammalia > Primates > Lorisidae > Loris > Loris lydekkerianus. Next base: position 2,988 of record CAUYPK010101908.1, on the reverse strand, counting down.
CACATGACCTGGCGTGAGGAGGGGATGACGCTGAGACCCTGAAGTCCCACAACACCCCCTCGTTTTGGCTTTTCTCCTGACAACCACGGGAGCAGCCCCACTTTGAGAGTCACTGCTCAATGCACAGTCCTCAAACCTGGCTGGTCACAAAATCTGCATAACATCCAGATACTAGTGCCTCACCCAAGACCTACTGAATTACATTGCATGGGCAAGCACAAGAATCTGTTTTCTTCAAGGCTTTCCACAGTAGGGTGATATCTAACAACACTAAAAATGCACATATGCTTCAACCCAGATATCCCACTGCCCAGAACATATCCTGCAGATGTATCTGCTTGTGTGTGCAGAGATCTAGGTACAAAGACACTTCTTGGTACAATTTTTAAAGTAACAATAAAGTATGAAGCTCCACTTAGACAAATTATGGAGCACCCACGTGCTGCAGTCCTTAACAGGCATGAGGCAGAGCTTTATGAAATCAGAAACTGTAAAATATGCAAAATGAAAAATATTAAATGCAGAATAGCATCTAAGGTGTTCAAAAGAAAAAACAAAAATGAGCAAAGAAGAGTTGGGCTCCAAGGCTCATGCCTATAATCTCAGCACTCTGGGAGCCTGAGGCAGGAGGATCATTTGAGCTCAGGAGTTTCAGACCAGCCTGAGGAAGAGTGGGACCCTGTCTCTACCAAAAATAGAAAAGTTAGCCAGGTGTTGTGGTGGGTGCCTATAGTCCCAGCTACTCGGGAGGCTGAGGCAAGGAGGATCGCTTGAGCCTAGGACTTGGAGGTTGCTGTGAGCTCTGATGACACCACATTTTGTCCAGGGTGACAGAGTGATTCTTTGTAAAAAAAAAAAAAAAAAAAGAGCAAAAAGAGAGATAAGTGTTTGCTTGGATGTTACAGACTATTTCTGAAGGCAGACACAGGAAGCTGGTGTAGGAGCGGGGGCAGAAGGCTACAGACACAGGTGGGACGAGGCTATGTCACTCCCTGTCCTTTTAGGATGCTGTTCTATGTGCATGTATTACCTACTATTAAATTTCAAAACAAAACGTGGAAGAAAACATTCTAGGGTGATTCGAATGGGGACCGGGGACTTTTACTCTCCTCCTCCCCTGCCCAGGTCCAGTCAGCTGGTACCTGCCCATCTGTGGACGCCGAGAAGCACTCAGTGCCCGTCTTCGACTGCAGCCAGATGGTGCCGTACACGGGGTCCCGGTGGCTGAACTCGATGGTGGACAGCTCCGCCACCAAGCTGCCCTTCCGAATATCCCACCAGGCTGGTGCAGAGGGAGACCAGGAAGGGGTGAAAGGGAACACAGGCTTCCTTCCCAGGGGCAGGGAGCAGGGGACAGAGGGGCTGCTTCTCTTGGTTTGGCAGGTATATGGGTTTTCAGAATCAGGGCCAGGTTGAGTCTCCTAGCAGCCCCTACAAAATCTCCAAGGGACTCCCAGAGTGCAAGCCCTTACCTTGTGCTGAGTGCCTCACTAGGCCCTGGGGAAGACCCTGGGCACAGGACAGGTATGGTCCCCGGAGTTGGGGCAGGAAGGGGGCCCAAGAAGCATGGCCCTTGCTGTGGTTGCTATGGTGGCGGGCAAACACATGAGGGTGGTCAGAGAGGTCCTCCTGGAGGAGGTGACAGGCAGCTGAGAGAAGCTGAGCCTCAGGATGGAGTGAGTCAGGAACGGGAGAGATGGGGGAGACTTGTCCCAGGGAAGAGCACACAGAAAGGGTGGGAAGGTGAGAACATTTAGGCAAATCTCTCCCGCTACATAAACTTCTTCCCTCCCATCCTCTGCACGTTTCCTGCCTCTGTTGGAAAGAAACTCATAGCGGAGCTTTGCCGTGGTCTGTTACTAGTGCTTTGCCAAGAAAGACAGACACTTATCTACATGTATAATCATGCTTTTGTCCTGATAAATTTTGTTTCCACTTTCCTATGTGCATACATTTTGGGATTTGGGATTCCCCAGCCCAGGTATAGCTGTCTCTAGGAATGCCGGTTTTATATAGCAACAAAGGTATTCAAGACCATAGTTTTTTTTTTTTTTTTGCACTCACCCTTGGCAGAGTGCTGTGGTGTCACAGCTCACAGCAACCTCAAACTCTTGGGCTTAAATGATTCTCTTGCCTCAGCCTTCCAAGTAGCTGGGACTACAGGTGCCTGCTACAATGCCTGGCCATTTTTTTTGTTGCAGTTGTCTTTGTTTAGCTGGCCCAGGCTGGGTTCGAACCTACCACCTGGATGTATGTGGCAGGTGCTCAACGAGCTTTCCCCAAGTCCAAGGCATTTACCCCTGAACTGACCAGGCCCAGAAATGAGTTTTCTTAGCTAAGCTTTTTCTGCTTGGGCAGAGCAGTGCTGGAGGGTGGGTCCCGTGGGCCCCCATGGGGGCCCTTCTCACAGCAGCAGAGCCCCAGAGGCTGGGCTGGGCCGAGCTGGCATGAAAAACCACTGAAAGACATTATGAATAATGAGTGAGGCTCCTGAATAAATCATGGCAGAGTGGCTCTGCCTTAGTCTTTTAGATCTCTGGAACCCAGATAATCTGGCAGGGAGAACTACAGGGGTCCGTGTCTATTCCATAATCCGAAAGCTCCTTGGGGAGGAGGCAGCAAGTCTGGGGGTGGGACTGGGGGTCTCTGAAGGCCAGGAGGGAGGTGGCGAAAGAGAGCTTCCAAGGAAAAGTTTCTCAGTCATCCTGGCTTTCCCTTGGGAAGGAAGAGGGAAGTATAAGATTGAGTGGAGGTGGAGGGGTGGGGAGCTCTTTCAATACCTAGGATCAAGGCTAACCTGGGGTGTTGATGTGGGGTTGGCCAAAGGTAGTGGGCACATGCAGACGTTCAGAGCTGATGTGGGGAGGTTACTTCTGATCGCTCTAAAAATTTAAAAAAATCAGTTTTTTAGATGTGCCATCAGCAAAGTGGCAGAGTAAGGACTTCTGAAAATTCTCTCCTCCATAAAAGCAATAAAAAAAAAAAAAA